>JASPKZ010010069.1:47500-136391 GCA_030220185.1 Diploptera punctata | reverse complement strand
CATATTGCTTCTTTCTACAATATGGTTATTTCAGCATTCCTGAATTATAGTTGCAACACTGAAAATTCAAACTCATTCCTTCTACTTATTCCCAACCACACGTACCGACAATACTCATCACTAGAACCAGAATTTTTATGTAGTATCAAATTGAGAAATATGTAGCAATATATAGTAAAAATATAATTAAATATGTAATATCAAATAAATAAGTAATTAATAATTATACATGAATTCTAGCTAATTTTGCTCAGAAGTGATTTTCCGTGTAATATTTTCTCCTGTTGCTCCAAAGTACTCTAGAGTAGTTACTTATCAAATTGTTAGATATTTTAAGCACTGTACAAACTTCACTTTTAAGTTTTAATAATATCTTCTTAAATATTTGAAATATTGAGCCTAATACACGCATTCCCATAATTGTCCTGCACAACATGTTTAAATTTATATACAGAAACAATGTCTAGAAACATTTTCATATAAACTATTGAAGAAATTAATAAAAAATTGTTTATTTCATTGCACAATGTACTATGAAATACTTCTCCATGTTTTCCGGAGAAAATTATAGACGTCTGTCAGAAAAATTTTCATGTATGAAGAAAACGATCGTTCTACATAGCAAGATGTCACAGGGGTATATTACAATAAAACCATTTTCCCTGGAGATATGCCCACCGGAGATTCCACTCTCCTCACCTCGAAGTTGGGACACCTCGGGACCTTCTTAAGATTTTTTTAAGATTTTAAGATGCAAAAGAGAGTAGGGTGTGGAAAGAAAAGGGAAGCTACCACTCTATATATACCTAGTAAAGCTGCAAACATGACATGATGGGAGAATGCTGAGTTTGCAGAAAAGACCTATTATTGGGCAGAACACCATGTATGTATGTATGCTGTTATTTCACGTAACTTTCATCATTAAGTATATTGTATGTACTGAAGAAAGTAGGATAGCCGAGGTTTCTATCAATTACTGCCTGGAACTTAAAAAAAAAGTTGATTCCAACTTCTCCTTTAAGATTTTTTTTAGCATTCCCCATAATATCCATGGATTCACGCAGGGGAAGTCTTGAAGATTCCAATTTTGTAATCTTCTCTGGAAGCGAACGAAAATTGCCTGTATTGTATGAAATTGAGCACTCCATTTTAGGTTCCCTGAAAGTAGCTTGAGCTTCACATGCTGAAAGAGCAAATTCTGGTGAGAACATTTCAATTGCATACTTTACGGATTCAAAATGTTCAACATAGTAGTTCATGGCTTGTATCCACGTACCTCACCTTGTAAGCACTGGCTCTGGAGGCAAAGGCACATGTGGGCAATTGCTATTCGTAACACTTAACTCTTTGAGGATCTTTCACAAAACCATTTTTTGTGTGGATGAAATAAGTTTATTAACTTCAGGGAAGTTTCTTCTGATTTATTCAGCAACACGTTGGAGAACATGAGCGAGACATGTGAAGTGTATTAAGTTTGGATAGAACACTTTGAGAACACTTGCTTTCAACATGTATGCCGCTCTGTCGGAAAACAAAACTAGTAGGCTACTTGTCCGAAAACAAAACTAGTACTTCTTCCTTTTGGTCTCCATTAGGCCACAATGTCATCAATCCATCGTTAATGAATCTGGCTGCTGTAGAATTATTCGTATGTTCTAGGATTTTGGAGGCAATAAGAAATGTCATAATGGAACTTCAGGGTCTAATTTCCCACGATGAGATTGGCTATATAGCGACCCATAACGTCCGTAGTCTCATCTACAGCAATCCATACGCAGGGATCTCCTATTTTCCTTTTTATTTCTTCCAGATTTCTTGGTAGCAGACAAGATAATTCTTCCGTAGCGTAGACTCGTCTGGAATAGGTCGCTGGCATATTTCTCCGAGAAAAATTGATATTCTGGCACTTGTAGTTTGTAGCATGGTGTCTGCTGCTACCATTGTAGTACACATGTATTTAAAAAAACAGTTTTCGAAGTAGTAGGCTCATGTTGCATTTGCATGAGGAGAACTTGTTTCCTAGAAGAATGACGTTGTTTGTACCTGTTGTTTAAATGTACTTCGAATGTGTTGTTCTAATTGTGGCTTCATTGAACAGCCTATTTTTTTCTCACACACTTGGCAAACTACAATTTTACCATCAGTAGTTAGCATGTCGTCCATTGTAATCTATACTTTTAATTTTTCCGCAAGTGAAGATCCTATCGGTGTCATTCTTGAATCACAAGTTAGACTTAACAATGACCTTCTCTGGCCTACGATGTGCACTAGATGGCTTCTCAGAGAAAACTAAATTATAAACAATTCATTAATTATATCAGAATGCATGTGCAGTCTTGCCAATGCTAAAGAAGGCAGTTTAACTGTACCGGCCGGCGCAACGGAAATAATTGCGATATTATCAACAGTGTATAGAAAGATGTGAGTGACCTCAAGGACCCCAAAATAGCGAAGTGGAAATTTAAATGCAAGACACGATTAATTATATCGTTAGATATTTTGACATTTCATACCAGCTGTATCGAATAACACGTCACAGCTTCGACAATATTCACTTTATTTAAAAATAATTACCGGTAATAAAGAGGAGAAAAACATGGACGTAGAGAGTTCTAGAGAAACTAGAAACAAAATTTAAAAAAAAATGAACTAAAAAATGGAAAAATATTTAGGTTTTTGTAGTATACAAGATTTTTAAAATACATTACGAAACTCTGTTGACTTCACTATGTTAAAATTTTAAGAAATATGAGATCTCAGTGGTCCTCAACAATCAGCAGTGTACAGTAGTTTTGTAGTAGGCCTTCCAAGAACCTATGTAGCATTATATGAAATATGCAATATTCACTAAAATATGTAAAATTAACTTGAATACTGCAATGTTCCATGCTTCAATTCGTAAAACTTTTCTGTCTATATATATATATATATATATATATATATATATATATATATATACCGGTCTTCCAATATAAACCCGGACCGGCCTCACGGGGTTTCACCCGTTAGGCAGCGCTCTCTCCTGGTCCGCATTTCACTCTGCCAGCCGCTCGTCCTTGAACTGGTCAGTTTACTATCGTTCGACAAGATGAGACGTCAGCTGACATTAGAGCAGCGCATTTATGTGTGTAAATGTTATTATAAATACGAATCAGCTCGTCGCGTTCGCGAGGAATTTATTCGGAACTTCCCTGGACAATTACCTCCTTCCAGATCGACAATCCACGATCTTGTGACTAAATTTGAGACCACTGGTTCAGTACAAAATAAGAAACACACGCGAAGGCGTACGGTTCTCACCGAAGAAAAATTAGACGAAATTGGCGAAAATTTGGAACGTTCACAACAAAAATCATTACCGAAATTAGCACAACAACGAACTACAGCGTGTCAATCTAAATGTGTTTACTCGGTATAATGCCTGTTTAACTGCGGGAGGATAACATTTCCAGCATTTTCTATAAGGTAAGAAACAGTTCAAGGACGGGTGGCAGGCAGGGTGAATTGCGGGAGGAAGAGACAGCACTGCGTGCCGGGTGAAACTCCGTGAGGCCGGTCCGGTTTTATAATGGAAGCCCGTTATATATATATATATATATATAATAGAGAATATGTATAAGAAAAATAAATGTTTGTTCTGGATTCGCCTGGTAGCGTAAGTGGTACGCACTGAGATATCAACTCAGAGGTCCGGGTTCAAATCCCGTCCAGGCATTAATTTTTCTCATCTTGTCATATATATATAAGATTAGAATCTGTAATTACATAAGAATCCGGGCTCTACTCATGATGTACTTGCAAAATTATAGTCCTATTAAATTCAATCGTTACTGATAACTAATATTATCCATTTTCACGTGGTTATCGCTTCCTCCTCCCTTATTGATTATTCCTATTTTCCCCTCTATCTTAAACAATCTGTATGTTTTGTAAATTGAGATTCAACGTCCTACAATATATCTACATATCAAATTCGCATACTAAATGGACTTTAATATAAGTACCTCAGAATAAAATATATGTATAATAATAGCAAAAGCTAAGCTTAAACTTTTGGTGCAAATTTTATGATGAAGGTGGAAAAGTGGTAAAAGACAAGGAGACAAAAAGGTGCTCTTTATTTCATAGTCCATAAGTCTTATTTGTTTAATAACTGAAAGTGTATACAAATAAAATTCTAGTATTTGTAAAACAAAGGAGTTTTTTAGTCCACACTTGTGTAATGTTAACGTTGTTGCCAATGGTCCCGAGTTCGATCCCCGATTGGGACAAGTTTACTGATGAGGTTTCTCTCACCTATAAGAAAAATGCCAGTAAAATTTAAAGCCTAAATAATTCCCTAAGATTATCTGGTCATCATAATCATCCTATCATAATCAGCTTGTTTAATATACATGTATGACTGAATGGTGTGTCTTTGTCTTAAATGTCTTTGAGATAGCCTTGACATTGAATTGATCGTTCATCCAGGGAGTCCCTTCATGTCCTTGTGTAATAAAAAAAGTAACATATGTGTTTGATTAAGAATTAAACATCCTCTCCTGATAGTGTGTTCCTGTAAGATCCGGATTGTGTGGGGCATGTAAAAGTGCCTACAAAGAGAGAGGTTACTAAGGTAAGAAAAGAAAGAAAGAAATAATGTGTGTATCCATCCATAGTAATTCTGCCCAAGGGCAGGTCTTTCACTCCAATCATAGCATTTTCATGCTATACTTGCAGCTTTACTAGGGCATTGTAGGTGTGGTAGCTTCCCGTTGCTTTCACAAATATATATATATCCATCCATAGTAATTCTGCCCGAAGGCAGGTCCTTCACTGCAATCATAGCATTTTCATGCTAGGCTTGCAGCTTTACTAGGGAATTGTAGGTGTGGTAGCTCCCGTTGCTTTCCACACCGGTGAAGGATGATGATGATGATGATGATGATGATGAAGATGATAATGATAAGGATGATGATGGCCATATGATTTCGGGGACCGTTTGGGCCTTAGAGTTTTCCTGACATTTGTCTTACAGGCGAGGAAAAACCCCGATAAAAACCTCACCCAGAAAAACTGCCCCGACCGGGGATCGAACCCGGGCCCGCTGCGTGACAAGGCAGCACGCTACCTCGAGACCACAACGGTGGACTATATATATATATATATATATATATATATATATATATATTTTATGAAGGATAAATAATGATGCTTCAAAGAGTAAATGTGTTGTAGGATACGGACTACTTTTGTTTATCACCCAATGTGATTGTTGGAATCACAAACAGTGCATAATATAATGGTTCCATCCCTTCAATCCAATCCTGCTTGAATATCTGAGACAGATCTACCTTAGGCGTGGCGAACACTAAACTTGTTACGAAGCAAGCAATTTAGATTCACAAAATGGAAACGCATTGAGAAAAATAATGACTTATATTTATTTGCTATTAGAGAATTTTTAAATTTTGATCTCAATGCTAACTAGTCAACAATTAGAATGTGTAAAACGTTGCTACTGATCCCAGATAAATTAAAAAAGCTAAAATTGTCTACTAGTACTGTGCTGCATTTAAATTTTGTTCAGTTCTGTGTTCACTGAAAGTAGACAGGTTCACCACTCCCAAGAAGTTAATTTGGTATTGTTAAAAATATAATTGAATATATATTGGATATTGTAAGGTAAATTAAATAACAGAATTCGTTATATAAAATATTTAAATAGTAAAATAAAACACACAAAAGGGATGGAAAAGTTGATTATGTACAGATGAAAAAGAAAGGCTAAAGATCACAAAAGGGATAGAAAATTACCCCATTCAGGCAATACCTTACTCATTGATTTCTTTCAGAGAGCTCTGATTGGTCATACAAAAAATACTCATCTAAAATCCTAACCCCTAATAATAGCAATATAATAATAATAATAATAATAATAATAATAATAATAATAATAATAATAATAATAATAATAATAATAATAATAATAGCAATATAATAATAATAATAATAATAACAATAATAATAATAATCATTACACCACCACCATCACCATCATCATTTTTGTCAAATGTGGATCCTAAGACCTTTTCCCATCCCGAATTTCGATCGTTATGACTCTTTGATATTTCACTTATCCTCTGTAAATGGCCCGTCGAGCATAGCCATTCTAATTCCTTCTCTCCATTGAATTGCACGTCTTCCTCTTCTCCTTCTGTTCCCTGGATAATAATGCAAAGCTCTTTTGGCCATGCGTCCTTTTCCATCTTTTTTTTGTGACTATACCATTATAATGTTAAATCAGTTCTGATTCCCAGACATTTTATGAACTTTTTTAGCAATTGATCTTTTTAGAGATAGTGAGGAGCTGTCCCGTTGATTCAACCCTCAGACTTGTAGGGGTTTTCTTCCCTAGCCTTTTAGAACCAACTACTCACTACAAGCAGCAGTGCTGGTTTTGGTACAACCTAGGTATTTTATTTCCCCAGTACCCACCATATCTGGTGAGCTTCCCCCTATCCGCCACCTGGGGAGGCGCTTGATCGGAGACCAACAACTCTACAAATAATAATAATAATAATAATAATAATAATAATAATAATATAATAATAATAATAATATAATAATAATAATAATAATAATAATAATTTAATAATAATTATTATTATTAAATAATGTTATATACCAAGACCTCTTGGGTAAAACATCTACTCGTAAAACATTTTGCACCCTCTTATATAAGAGCTATGGCGTCCTTTCTTTCAATTGTTATAGGTCTAATTCTGTATGAAAAGAACACTGTTCCAGATGTACACCTTCAATAAAAATGTAGTAATATTGATAAAAATGATGAGGTTCAGATCCAATCAAAGTCCATTTTTTTAGTTATTATATCAACAGATGTTTCATTATGAATAAATCGTCATTTAATGATTGTTTATTGGCAAAGTCTGCCGGTAGGAATGTTCTGCAACTTGGCAGTGGATGATGACACTTGGCCACTATTTAGTGAAACAGTAGCCCGCCCACACTTATCCTTTGTGTGTCCTCCAAGCTAAAATTTAAATGATGCATCATTCTTAGTTTTGAATTTCATAGTGGTGTTTCCGCGTTTCACCCTAGAGTAGCCACATGACTTGACAAGTTGTACCTGTCACATGAACTCTGCTGAACTTTATAGCTTTCACGCTATTTTATATTCTTTAGATATTATGTATAGATTCCAAGAAATCTTTTATGCGAGTAGATAATGGTGCAACATTTTGAAAGAAAAATTTGTTTGTTTTCCTTTTTTTATTTGCATTACAGCCAATATTATTTTCATATAGGGCTGTCCTTTCATGGCGGAAGTAAGCTAATATAGTAGTAATAGTAGAAGTAATAATAATAATAATAATAATAATAATAATAATAATAATAATAATACTCTTACTCACTGGCACTATCCGTAGGTTCATGACCGCGCGGACATAAGCTACATCCCTATCCTGGGCTAATGTTTTCCAATCATTCCCTGTATAATCTACCTCGCTCAAATCATATTTAATGTTGTACTCCCACCTCATTCTTGGTCTACCAATTGGGCGTTTTCTCTCTGGCTTTCCTACCAGAAGCTTCCATGCACGTCTTTCATTCCCCATACGCGCAACATGTCATGCCCATCGCAGTCTACGAGACTTAACTGTTCTTATTATATCTGACTTCCTATAGAGACCATGTAGTTCATTGTTATGTAGTCTTCTCCATTCACCTGTCATCTCTCTTTGGTCCAAAAAAATTTCCTAAGTACTTTATCCTCAAATACTCGTTATCTCCTTTCCTCCCTTAAAGTAAGTGTCCATGTTTCGCACCCTTATAATATAACTGGTAGAATAATAGTTTTATATATTTTCAGTTTAACGTTTTTTGAAAGAAATTGCGGCATCAAAAGTCTCTGCAATGCATAATAGCACGCATTTCCAGAATTGAGCCTATGTTTAATTTCTTTGTGCATCTCATTCCTATTTGTAAATATGGTTCCTAGGTATTTGTATTCAGCCACTTCCTCAAAATTTCCCTCAATTGTCATTAGCTGTCCATTTCCATTGTATAATGTATTTCTACGCGTGACCATATATTTAGTTTTATTGGTAATAATAATAATAATAATAATAATAATAATAATAATAATAAGTAAAGTAAAGTAAAGTAAAGTGATCCCACGAGAGGCCTCAGGACGCCCTTGGGGTAGTAGGAGGTTAAGGCTCCCACTTTTTCTAGACAATCGGCACTTGATGTCAGCCGGGTAGTCGTGACGGCCGCCTTTACCCCCAGAACAAGCGTCTGGTACTCATTTCCGTTAGAGGCTGAGTCGACCCCAGGGCCATAGTGCCGCCAGAGGTTTGGGTCAGTTTAAAAATCCTGACCCCACCGGGACTTGAACCCGCGACCTTCTGGCTTGTAGCGCAGTACCTTAACCACTACGCTACGGCGTGCCCCTAATAATAATAATAACAATCGTAAATTTTAAGTTGGCCAACTAATTCCTTATATTATGTATAATAAAATATTCATAGTGATTTGGGGCACAAATGTAAGATTTTCTCAGAAAAATCTTATGTACATATTATTTCAGTGTGGTGAACATTGACCTGGTTTTCACACAGTACATGGGCATAAAATGGATTCACTTTTTTCCCCTTATCTACTATTTTTAATCCCGTAACATTTTTTAGTATACATTTAATTAGAAGACTCGAAATTACGTATATAATAATTGCTAAGAATGTTACGTTGGAGCTTCCTGATACATATTTCTCGAAAAAAACCAAATTATAATGTCCCATGTCACGTATCCTGCATAGCATGAAAAAACTAGCGAATATGTAAAGTAATGAACAATTAAACTTTTGGGATTTTTTTTTTTCGCAGAAAACCATACATTTGTGATTAAAGTGTTTAAAATGTTTCGATCATACTTACTCCAAGAAATTTGTACATGAAACCAGAGACTTCCTACCATTCTCTATTACTTAACAGTTCGGTTTCTTATATTTTTTAAAATTTCTTTTTCTTTGCTTTCAAACTTTTTTTTTTTTTTTTCCGCTTTGACAGATACGTTAGTTCTTGTCCATGTCTCATTCTATTATTTTATGCAGATTACAAGTTAATACGTAAAAGATGCATTTTTTTTCAGGTCTGACTGGAGATGGCACTCATATTCAATAAAATAAGGTAAGCTATCACGACATATGGAACATGCCATCAAATCTTTAAGAGGATGAAGAAGGCCTACAACTCAATGGTATTAATAAGCTGTTAGTTTATGCTGATGATGTAGTACTACTGGCTGATAGTGAGGAGATACTAAAGGCCAACACGCACACACTAGTGAGTAACACTAAGAAATTGGGACTGGAAGTAAATATCAATAAAACTAAATATATGGGCACACACAGAATACATTATATAATGGAAATGGACAGCTAATGACAAATGAGGAAAATTTTGAGAAAGTGGCTGAATTCAAATACCAAATACCTAAGAACAATAATCACAAATAGGAATGAGATGCACAAAGAAATTAAACATAGGCTCAATTATGGAAACGCGTGCTATTATGCATTACAGAGACTCTTGACTTCCCAACTCCTTTCAAAAAACGTTAAACTGAAAATGTATAAAACTATTATTCTACCAGTTATATTATATGGAAGAGAAACATGGATTCTTACTTTAAGAGAGGAAAGGAGATTACGAGTATTTGAGAATAAAGTTCTTAGGAAAAATGTCCCGCGCCGTAGCCGAGCGGTTAAGGTAGGAAGCCTTGGCGCAGAGCTACGGGACTTGCGCTGGTTCGAGTCTCCAGGGTGAAGAAATTTTCTCATGGTATTTCGGCCAGTATGGGACCGGTGCCCACCCAGCATCGTGAGGCAATTGGGTAGCTACAATAAGTAGCGGCTCCAGGTTTGAGGAACCAGCTATAACGGCTGGGGGACTCGACATGCTAACCACATGTCACCCCTACACTGGCTGTTGATCATCTACCTCTGTGATTGACACATGTGGATGTGAAGGGCCAGCAGCCGGCTGGTAAAAGGGCAACCGCTGAAAAGTGGAAATACCCTCAATCGGAAGGAAAAATGTTGGATCAAAGAGAGATGAACAGACAGGTGCATGGAGAAGACATAACAGTGGTCTTTATAGGAAGCCAGATATAATGAGGACTGTTAAGTCTCGTAGAGTGCGATGGGCAGGATATGTGGCACGAATGGGGAATGAAAGTCGTGCATGGATGCTTCTTGTAGGAAAACCAGAAGGAAAACGCCCAGTTGGTAGACTAAGAATGAGGTGGGAGAATAACTTAAAAGATTTGAGGGAAATAGATTATACAGGGGATGATTGGAAAACATTGGCTCAGGATAGGAATATATGTCCGCACGGCCATGAAACTACGGGTTCGATAGTGCCAGTGAGTTAGTTAGTTATGACGACACATGAATTTATTTCTATGTTTTTGCTAAATGTACACCCTTTGACAAAAAAAAGAGTCATCTCTCGAACGCACATTTCTTCTAAGTCATACTCGGCACAGCGCTGGGTTCAAACTAGGAAACTAGTCATAATTGTACAGTCCCTGAGCTATTGTGTTATGTGGCATAACTGAAGACTCTTCTACGTGTCCCGATAGCTCAGCGGTAAAGTGCGGTCACTGTTTCTGTTAATGAAGATCGCAGGTTCGCGTCTTCAATTACGCAGTTTTTTTTCGTAATATTTGTATTAAAACTTTTATGTGCACTGCTGATTTCACTTCCACATCTGTCTCAAAGCGTTTGCCGGCCAGGAATTTCTTCATGGGACCAAACAGATGAAAGTCCGATGGTGCAAGATCCGGACTGTATGGTGGATGCTGGAGCACCTCCCAACCAAATTCGGCGATTTTCTGACGAACGACAGCAGCAACATGGGGGCGAGCATTGTCATGAAGAAGTTTAACGTTAATGTTGTGACGTTTGTCACGAATGGCACGACGCAACTTCACCAAAGTTTTAATGTAGGCCGCAGCATTCACAGTGGTCCCGTGTTCAGCAAAGTCCACCAATAAAACACCATGCATATCCCAGAACACTGTCACAAGCACTTTCCTGGCAGATTGAGTCACTTTGAATTTTTTCTTTACTGGGGAACCAGCATGTTTCCACTCCATTGATGCCTGCTTTGTTTCGGGCGTGTAGTGGTACGCCCACGACTCATCACCTGTGACGATTCCTTCCAGAAAGTCATGTCCTTGTGCGGTGTACCGCGTTAAGTGGTCCAAGCTTGCCATCATTCGCTGGCCCTTGTGGTCGTCTGTCAGGTTCTTAGGCACCCAGCGAGCACTAACTTTACGGAATTTCAAATTTTCATGAACAATATCGTACACCGCACCATAGGAAATGTTGAATTTCTGCGATAAGGCTCGCAGTTGCACACGCCGGTCGTTCAGAATTGCCGCCTCAATGCCTCTGACATTCTGCGGGATTGCTGCTGTTGTCGGCCGGCCGGAGCGTGGCGAATCACTAAAGGTTCACGCGTCCCTCTTGGAAGAATGTGCACCACCTGGAGACATTGCTACGGTCCATACAATCATCCCCATACACGCCACGCATGTCCCTGTGAATTTCACTGGGTTTATGCCCTTTGGCCCACAAAAATCGAACAACACTTCTCTGTTCCTCACAGGTGGACGACTGTAGCATGCGCGCCATCTTTGTTGCATAGTTCAAGCTTCTCTAGCAAGAGGTGCACCTGAGAAAAAAATACCATCTGTAGTGAAAACTTCAAACTATATCTCTGTGAAATTTCAACATTCTAGCTGGAACACCAAGGCAGAAAAAAAATTATTGTGCGTTACTTTCCGATCCGCCCTCGTATATTCAGAGCTACAAGCTACAAATAAATAAACCAAGCGACAGTAGCGCTCTTGGACTGAATGGAGTGTTTATCCGTTTCCTACAATCCCTTCTTTTTTTAAGATCCCTCTAGCACTGAAACGAAGCATCGCAGGCCATAGGTTCCTTAACAAATATGGAAGTTATCTATCTGGTCCCAAACTTTGTCGGTCTAATTTACCCTGTGGTTTCAGGGTAACGTCAAAGCCTCGCACGCAGCGGACCCGGGTTCTATCCCCAATCGGGACTACTTTCCTGGTTGAGTTTTTAAGTCCCTGAATATTATTTAGCCATCATGAACATCCTATAACATTCGCTTTGTTTAGTATGAATATGTGAGTGATGGGTGTGCCTTGTCTTAAATGTTCGTGCTGTCTCGAAGGTGGTCTCCCATTAAGCTGATCCCTTGTTATGGGGGGCTCTCCACGTCTCTTGTGTTGTCAAAAATTATCTATGCGAGCCGAAGTTTAAACATCCACTTTCGACAAGAAGCCATTTTGCATATTGGCCGTGACCTTGAGAAACAGCCATATAAGTAATATGTAGTATTGTCAGAATGAGGAATTGCGGATGTCTCAAGGTCGACTTGTCTTACAGTAGTAAACTATGGCCACAAGCCAAACAGTAAATACAGTACGTTATCAGAGTGGCACATTACATAACTTCGACTTTTTACACTTCGTTTAGGGTTTTAACTAGAGCAAACTTGAATAATTCAAATAGGAAGGTCTACTTAAATGAAATAACAAAATTAAACCAGATGTTGATTGACTTGGTATGATTATTTATCTTAACGTGGCGTCCAGATTACTTTAACATGTTATCCTGTACATGTACAGAAAACGACTGTAACAATGAACACATTTTCTTCTAAAATGAGCCCTATTGACACATCATGTGGCTTAACAGTTTGCATGTCAGAGCTTTAGAAATATTTTTTTTCCGTATAGGGTCGAAAACATCGTCCACTTTTTCTAGTGAGAATACTTGAGTATCTAATTGATATAGGAAGAATTGAAATCGGATAAGTAAACTGATAATAAGGTTGAGTGATTGCGTCAAGCTAACTACGTGGTTTCTTTCTCTGACATCTAATAGCAAGTAACAGCGGCCAGTTTAATTGACCTTGTCTTGGCATATGTTTAGAATTATTAATTACAGTATTTTAACTTTATCATTTAATAAAAAAAACGTGATCCCACAACAGGCCCGGAGGCCCTTGGGGTAGTAGGAGGTTAAGGCTTCCACTTTTTCTAGACAATCGGCACTTTATGTCAGCCGGGTTGTCAGCCCTATGTGACGGCCGCCTTTACCCCCAGAACAAGCGTCTGGTACTCATTTCCGTTAGAGGCTGAGTCGACCCCAAGCCATAGTGCCGCCAGAGGGTTTGGGTCAGTTTAAAAATCCTGACCCCAACGGGACTTGAACCATCGACCCTCTGGCTTGTAGCTCAGTGCCTTAACCACTACGCTACGGCGTGCCCCCTTATCATTTAATACTCCAGGGATAATATTTTTAATATCTAGCTGAACTAAAAACTATAAGATAAAATTTAAAATTAAAATGCACCTCTTGGCAGGTGCCGTCGTCCTCAACTTTATTAAAATGTTGTACATAAAATATTAGGTGGAGGCATTTCGGAAGTTAACTTCCATCATCAGCAGATGAGCTTCTGCTACTAGTTGTTGTTTACGATGATGTAGACTCCAAGTGTCTGAGTTGCTGCTACATACACTTGGAGTCTACATTGTCGTAAACAACAACAACTAGTAGCAGAAGGTCATCCTGCTGATGATGGAAGTTAACATCCGAAATGCCTCCACTTAATATTTTATATACATCATTTTAATAACGTTGAGGACGACGGCACCTGCCAACAGGTAGATTTCAATTTTTAACTTTTATCTTATGACTATTCATCTCAACGGAATTTGATATGAAATTTATTAATATTAGTTAACAACTAGCACTATCACGATACATAACTGTTTTTATTATATCATGTTTCCCATGAAGATAATGTAGCTACTATTATATATTCTTATACATTCACCTAACTACTCGTTTTCTCTGTAGCACAAACATTTAAACCAAGAGACCATATTTGGCATCCATATATCTGGAAGAAGAATATTATTTATATTTAATTTAACATTTTTAAAGAAAGGTTAGCACAAGAGCACCTTTAATTCATAATAGAATGTGTTTCTCATGTCTAATATCTTCATGGATCTCATATCTGTTTGTAATTATTCTTACTAGTATTTGAATTCCATCGGCCGCGGTGGACTAGTGGTTATGCTCCTTACCTCTGGTCCCGAGGGTCGCGGGATCAAACCCGGCCGGGGTCGATGGATTTTTTAAGATGGAAAAAATCCAAGGAGCAAGTCCTCCGGGAGGGACTTTAAGCCGTGGGTCCCGAGTCTGAAGATTTTCAGGCTCATAAAAGATCTTTAATCCTGAATGAAAAGGCCTCTAAGCAAAATTTACCGAATTTTCTCGTCCTAGTACTACCTTGGTTTCCTAGATGTCAATATGAGGCGGAACGCTGACCACGGACCACTCAATGAGATCGATACAAAACAAGTGTAACTAAATTAGTATGGTTCAAATTCTTCCCTGTAGGGGGAAGAGAGCCTAAAATCTCTGTTAAGGGAAACATGGGCTTACAAGATACACGACAAGAAGTATTTGAATTCCATCTAATCTTCAAAATGTCCCTCATTTGATGTTAAATATTCCCTTTCAATAGTGCATTTCTATGTGTGACCATATATTTACTTTTATTGATATTTACTTCTGGCTCAATTTATTTATGTTATTTAATATAAAGTGTATTTGACTTCCAGTATTTCCTCATCTTCGCCTAATTACATTATGTTATCCATTATCCAACAATTGATTTGTACCATTGAGTTTCACGCCTTCTTTATCCACTAAAGATATGATTGCATAAATAAATAAATAAATAAATAAAGCCTGATATGTCCCTTTAGGGCAAAGGCCTCCCTGTACAGGGGTTAAGCTCTATTTGAGAGTGTCACCCGGTGAGCTACCCGTGGTGAGAAGTTGACTTGGATGTAGCACTTGTTTGTATACACTGTCTGTTCTGTGATTAGTTAATACACAGTTGGCTCTCCATCGTTCTCCAGCTTTCCTGCATCTGGCGACTCTGGACCATTGCGACCCTGCTCGTTCTTTGAAGATGTCAGCCCATCGTCGTCTTGGTCTTCCGCGCTGTCTCTTGCCTGTGTACGGGTCCCACATGGTTGTTTTTATTGTCCACCTGTCGTCCTTTATTCTTGCGACGTGGCCTCCCCACTTCCATTTTTTCCTGATGGCTTGTTGTGCGGGATCAGTTGTTGAGGATATCGCTTGAAGTGTTGTATTCGAGATTCTGTCCTTCAGAGTTATGCCTAAGATTTTCCTCTCCATTTTCCTTTGGCATACTTGGAGTGTGTACTTCAGTTTGGCAGTAAGATTCCAAGTTTGGCAGCCATATAACAGTGTTGGAAGAACACAGGTTTGTAGTGTTTCCATTTTGAGTTTCCGGTTGAGTGACTTGTCCAGCAGTATAAATTTCAGTGACCAGAACGCCTTCCAGGCGAGAGCTATTCTTTTGCTTATTTCCTTCTCTACTTTCTGATGAAAGGAGAGTAGTTGTCCTAAGTATATGTACTCGCTTACATATTGAAGATCCATTCCATCGACTTTGATTGGGTTTTCCGGACCATTAGACATAATTTGTGTCTTGCTTTTGTTCATCGAAAGGCCTGCAATTTTGCTAGTTTCTGAGAGCTCTTGTAGCATTGATTGGAGTTGTTTAGGGATCTGGCGAACAATACCACGTCGTCAGCGAATCTTAAGTTGGAATGATTGAATGCTGTAGTACAAAATTTAACACTGGAGGATATAGGATATCTCCTTGCTTCAACACCTTCTGAATTTCAAAAGTATCTGAAAACTGTTTGCCTACCCACACACTACTCCTTGTTCCGTGTAGACATTTTTTCCATCATCATCATCATCACTCCAGGGATTAGGCAATTGCCCGTTCCGACTTCATAATGCATCAGCTCAACGTCTTCTAGGTCTTCCAACATCACGTCTTCCTCTTGCTTGATAATTTCTTGCTAACAATGGATATCTCTCCTTACTCATTCCATCCATGTGATCAATCCATTTCTGTCTGTAATTCGTGACTTTATCCAATAAAGGCTGTACTTTCAATTCTTCTCTTATATCCTCATTTCTTATTCTATCAAGTCTTGTACATCCTTTTACTTGTCTTAGGAACCTCATCTCCGCCGTCTGTATTCTATCCTTCTGTTTTTTCACTGGAGCCCAAGTTTCACAACCATACAATATTGTGGGAACCGCCATAACATTATACATTTTTATCTTGGTTTCTTTTCTAATTTTATTTTTGAATGTTCTCTGCATTGTTCCACACACCGTCTGAAATGTATTTATTTTGGAGTCAATATCTCTTTCCACATTGTAGCCAACATCACAGCCCAAATATTTGAAACTAGACACCTGTTCTATACTTTGATTTTCTAAAATAATTTTGGATCTCACTGGATCTCTTCCTCTAACAGCCATGGTCTTCGTTTTCCTTACAGAAATCTTTAGATCGTATAATTTCCAATAAGTCTAAATATATTTTTAGGAATTTCGAATTTTAGCAGGATACTGTACAACTTCTCCCTGTTAATTGAATCGTTTAATTTTTCGACGTCTGCATATAGTTGATGTACAGAGTTATCATACTATAATTTATTTTCGAGAATCAATATGTACCTATTTTTATTTGAGTACTGTGTGTAGTCTAATTGGCCTCATGAAAATAACTCATGTCTTGTATGAAATGAGCAGTAGTAAAGTTATATTAAGAAAACGGAACTAATTTAATAGGTCGCTGTCCCCTAAACAAATTAATTTTAATATTCCTGTTCGTAGCCTATACGTTTTAGTACAACTGAAAAACTCCGCTGGCCGACAGGCCTAGAAGGCTTTTGGTCTACCAGTCGACTAATGGCATTACATCCACTTGTTTTAATAACAATCATATACAGATGAGATGTGGTCAACATATTGGGTTCTATAACTAGTTTCCTCAATCTTAATTCGCTACTTCTATTATTATTTATAACCGTCCAAATTTCTCACAATTCCGGGTCAGGCCCAGTTGCATACACTGGTCAAAATTCTATTAGAAAATGTCTTCCCCAAATGGGACTCGATACTTTCCACTTTATATACATTTCTTTTAAACATAATAGTATGATCATCTATTTTAAGTAACTGCGAATTCTAACAATTAATATTAAATTTATTAAATTGCTCACAATATGTCTTTAGAACTTAAATGCAATTAAGTCTCTTTTTCTCTTTTTAGTTACCGGTATCTTACAGCTTAACAGAATAAATTGAAGTTAGTCTATCTATCTGTATTTTATACCTTCCTACAAACTATATAACTTTTTATCTACTTAATAGATAAATAAATAAATATAAAGGCTGTGTGTGTGTGTCTCGTTGAATCCGATGGGCAGGACATGTAGTACGAATGGGGAATGAAAGAGGGCCATGGAAATTACTTGTAGGAAGACCAGATGGATATCGCCCAGTAGATAGGCCAGGAATGAGGTGGGAGAATAACATTAACTATGATTTGAGGAGGTAAATTACACAAGAGATCATTGGAAAACTTTAGCTGAAGATAGGTAGGTAGCTTATGTCGGCGGCCATGAATCTACGGTCTGATAATGATAGTGAGTTAGCAGTGAGTTTGCTATATATATTCATTTAATTATTACATCCAATCCATAGTAATTCTGCCCGAGGGCTGGTCTTTCACTGCAATCATAGTAGTTTCATGCTATGTTCTGCAGCTTTACTAGGGAATTAAAGGTGTGGTAGCTCCCTCCCATTGCTTTGCACACATGTGAAGGCTGATGATGATAATCATGATGATGGCCGGATGATTTTTGGGGACCGTTGGGTCCTAAGCTTTCTGACATTTGCCTTACAGGTGAGGAAAAACCCCGAAAAAAGTCAGCCAGCAGCCTGTCCCGACCGGAATCGAACCCGGGCCTGCTGCGTGACAAAACAGCACACTACCTCGAGACCACAGCGGTGGACAATTATATAGGCCTATATATATATATATATATATATATATTAATGTAATTAATTCAATGTTAATATTAGATTTTGACATTGAGCATTGAAAGTCAAATGTGACATGACAAGAAAAATAAATGCCTGAACCGGATTTGAACCCGAGACTTCTAACCTCGTACGTTAGTGACATACCAACTACCCACTCAGGTATTCCAGCACAAATATTTCTCTATCATGAGAGGCAGCGGGGTATCGGTCGCATTGTCATCTCGTGGCTTCTGTAAGAAGTAATAATTTGAAGCTAATATTTACATTATAGCAGAAACGCTTCTTTATTTAAATATTATAATTAAATTTTCAAATATATCAATGAAGGCCAAATATGACATGAAAAGAAAAAATAAACTCCTGAACCGGGATTTAAACCCGAGACTTGTAACTTTGGACGTTAGTAACATACTAACTAGTCCACTCGGGCAGGCACTTCAGCACAAACATTTTCCCCCTTATATACGATTCTCTACCATGAAAATCAGCGGGACATCGGTCGCACTGCCATCTCGTGGTTTCTATAACAAGTAAGCATTTTCTTCTTTATTAGCACAACAGCCCAGATGGGCTCTCGCTACCTCCACGGCTCTCTCCATTCATCCCTGTCCCTCGACAGCTTTCTCCAATTTCCAATTATTGCTCTCTGCAGATCCCGCCACACACAATCCCACCATGTTTTATCTCGGTCGATCCACTGATCTTGTTCCGTCTGTATACCTGTTAAAATGAATTTAACTTTCATATTAACCTCCATTCGATTCACATGCCCAACCCATCTCAACCTTGACAGTCTGATATATGTTATGTCTACTTATTTATATAGTTCACTGTTCTATCAGTTTCTCCACATATTTCCAAATTTGACTGCACCAAAAATTCCCCTCAGAGTCTTTCTTTCAAGCGTGGCTATACGATTACACATATTCTGTTTTAAATTTCATGTCTCAGCGCCATATGTTAGAACTGGTCTAATTACAGTTTTATAAATATTTATTTTAGTATCTCTTGAAATCATTTAATTCTTTATTATAAAATAAAATATACTTTCTTAGGTAAGATCCGTCGTCCTCAACTTATAAAATATGTATTTTTGTGTCTGTAGGCCTTTCAGAACATCCGTTCCATCTTCAACACCACATTAGGACTAGCAGCATCAACCATCATACTAGATATTGTAGCGTAGAAGGAACTGTTGAAGATGGAACAGATGTTCTGAAAGGCCTACAGGCACAAAGAATACATATTTTATAAGTTGAGGACGACGGATTTTACCTAAGAAGGTATATTTTAACTTATTTTATTTTATGATTCTCCACCTCAACGGTTTTAACAATGAATTTTATTAGTATTGATTAATTATTTATTATAGGTAAAAGTGCATAATTTGCACGGTTGGCTGAGTTTGTTCTTCCCTCTATCTCATTCTTCAATTCATTATAATGTGATTCAAGATATACAATTCTTCGACTCTTACAAAAGTGTAATTTCCTATATGTATTATAGGATTTAAAGAGAATATCTACTTTATAACATTAACGCATCTTTATTTCAAAATAAAGTGTTAATGCTATAAAATAAAACACTAACTCTATATTTTGAAGAGAAAAATTATACGCTCAGACCGGGACTTGAACCCGGGACCCTTGGTTCTCTAGACCAAGTGCTCTACCAACTGAGCTACCTGAGCAAGTACCGATCTAAACGCAAATTCTGGTGGTTGGGAATTACAATGTATATAGAGAAGGATTTGCGTTTAGATCGGTACTTGCTCAGGTAGCTCAGTTGGTAGAGCACTTGGTCTAGAGAACCAAGGGTCCCGGGTTCAAGTCCCGGTCTGAGCGTATAATTTTTCTCTTCAAAATATGGTTTATCCATCATTGGGATGTACGAAATCAATAATAAAAACTTGGAAAAAGCCGTACTGGCTGTAATGTATAATTCCCAAAGATGTCTTCTTAATAAAGGAGCCGCCATTTGCAAGATAGAAGCATGGCTTCATAGCATTTGGTGGTTGGGAATTACAATGTATATAGAGAAAGATTTGCGTTTAGATCGGTACTTGCTCAGGTAGCTCAGTTGGTAGAGCACTTGGTCTAGAGAACCAAGGGTCCCGGGTTCAAGTCCCGGTCTGAGCGTATAATTTTTCTCTTCAAAATATGATTTATCCATCATTGAGATGTACGAAATCAATAATACTAACTCTATAAGTTAGCGCGATACCTCTGACCGCGGATTCACATCCAGCCAAGATCGATAGAATTTTAAGGGCTCAAAAATTCTGACTACAGCTTCATTCGGAAGGGAAATAAATCCACGGGTCTCGTATCGGAAGTTTTAAAGAACGTAAAAGAATCTCATGCGTGAAATAAGATTCTTCTGAGCTAAATTTATCGATATTTCATGCTTAATAAATGATGACGTGGTTGACCCAAGTTGTTAGCGATCATCGTTAAATAAAATACTATCTACTTGTGGACTGACTATTTAAGTTAAATTTCTGTGTATGAAATATAAACGCTATATAAATGTTAGGTTTCAGTGATTGTACCCATTTAATAAGCAACTTAATTTCAATGCCGCTATTTTTTTTTTAATTTCGTTACACTCTCTACTTTTATGTGACATAGGATACATATTTTCTAACTTTGCCCATTTTTGTATCGCCTGTATTACTGTAGCTTATGATCAGTGATTAGTGATTGTAATGATGATAATATGTATAGAGCCAATGAACTGCAGATGAAATAGCGATAATGTTGCGGTTAACTATAACCGGTTTTATAATGTGCATGTAAATACATAAACATTATATTGACTCATTGCTAGATATAACTGTTATTAACTTAATGATAAAATCGTTTAACCATATTTTGTACAAATTAAATGGAAAAAATTGATGTATTTATTTCCTGGATAAAACACGTTTCCATAATATAGGCCTGCTGTATTTCAATCTTGCCTTTTCTTAGACGAAATCGTTATGAAATTATAAAAAAAGGAACATTTTTCATTTATCCAATATCAACGTGAATCTTTATTTCCTTCCTATTTATAGATACAGTTAGTTCAGAAAGTATTGATACACTTAAAAATATATCTTCTTCTTCTTCTTCTTCTTCTTTCTTTCTTCTTCTTCTTCTTCTTCTTCTTCTAAGCCCATGTTTCCCTTAACAGATATTTAGGCGCTCTCCCCCCTACAGGGAAGATTTGAACCATACTAATTTAGTTAACTTGTTTTCGTATAGATGTCATTTTGAGTGGTCCGTGGTCAGCGTTAAAACAAAATTATATACCTTTAAATTGTAGGCCTACTATATACAGTTATACCCTTAAAAAATCGCCCTTTGTAGTGAAAAATGTAAAAAAAAAGTCGTTTTGTACGCTTAAATCGCTTACTCTGCCTAAACCAGAATAAATAAACCAAATCAATGTACACAGAATTGAATATCTCAAAAAATTCTACAAAAAGGTCCGTGAGAACATATGTTTATGTTTTACGGATAACTCACAATAACCATTTTTGTCTTTCATTGATGCCAAGAAGATCGGAATATGTAGATTCCCGGGAAAGCATAGTAGCGCACAGCGGGTATTCTTTTACAGATAACTCAAATAACGAATTTAGTCTTTCGGCTCATTTATACCAAGTACATCGGGCTACGTAATTTTCCGGCCAACGCCGGGTAAACAGCACGAGGTATCTAAAAATAATTATGATATAAATGTATAATTGTTTTCCTCTTACTTATTCAACAAAAGGTAAAAACACATTATCATATATATATATATATATATATATATATATATATATATATATATATATACTAGCTGGCCCGGCGAACGTCGTATCGCCTTTAAATATTTTTACGTTAATTTTTCCGATGTTTTAATAGTTATCTGCTATTCGGGGCGGAAACAAATCCAACAAATCAAAGATCATAAAAATCGGTCCAGCCGTTCTTGAGTTATAAATAGACTTTGTTTTATCTATATCCGACTTTGTTATATATATAAGTCCCGGCCACGCGTTGTTGTGGCTGAGGTATACGTTAAGTTATGTTGTAGTAAACTAAGTGAGAAATCTAAATCAGAAAGTTTTTGTTTTACACAATTGTTTAGTTCTGGTACGTTAACTACACCCGGTATAAATGTGGGTGGTGGTTTATGTGGAAGTGGTTTTGTTGATTGAGATGAATTTATGTTGTCTGCATTCTCAGTATCATCCATAAGTGTATCATAAGGATTATATACATTTATTGATGGAATATTTTGAGGAGGCTTGCCGATTTCTTTATACTTTCCTTTTTTTCCTACGAACTTGTTGGCAGTTTGGATTCTCATCATCATCAAGAAGCCTCTGTATAGTAATATCATCTTGTGATATATTATAGTCATCTTGATTTTCATTTAATTGAGGCATGGAGATTGTTTCTGTAATATTAGGCATATTATTATAACTAACAGACTTACTTATAATTCTGTTATTCCGTTCCTTAGGACCTTCATATGTTTTTAAATTGACATTCTTCTTAAATGTAAGATTTATGTCACATAGGCCTATACCAATTTGCGGAAATTCACTTGATATATTATCATTCATGGTCTCTAGAACTGTTTAGCCATATTGTTCAATGTCCCTTCTCGGTCCAGTTAAATTTAATTAAAGTTGCTCTCTTTCAGCCAGATTACTTAAAACTAATACTTATACACGAAATTAATATTATTATCAATATATTGCAAATAAAATAAACACTGAACACACTTAAATTATGAAATAATCAATATTTGTAATTCAATTGAAAATCGCGGTTGGAACAAAAGCACAGCAATTTGGTTAAATAATGAACCAATTACCTTACACCGTCATCTGTTAGAATTGTATGGAACTCACAGATAATTATAACTCTTTGTTAAATAATAAACAAATAATTTGCAATAAAAAATAATGCGACTATAAATTTAGTTATAAACAACCGTAGGTCTCAAGTTGGATCAAACAGCAGACAGTGTGCAAAATTTTATTAAAATCGGTTCAGTAGTTTAGGATTCCATCGCGGACAAACAACGTGACACGTAATTTATATATATATATATATATATATATATATATATATATATATTTATATATTATTTTTAACATAATTATCAATAGTGAACTGTAAGGACATTTGTATGATAAATATGTACTCCTCCAATTTCTAAACAAATGAAAGGTGAAATGAGTCACTTGACCTGTCGTTTCAGACATCACATCATGAAAACGAGAGCAAAAAAGAAATAGGCCATAGATAAATCTGTTTTTTGTACTGAAGCGTTGGTGGATATATGTTTATTAGCAAAAGTGCATTTGTCACCAGGTGTCACACCTTCAAGTTCGTCACAAACTCATTCGAACACTCTGTAGTAATCGCAAAAAGTATGCGGAAAATCCCATAGTATGATAGTTTAATGCATATCATGGAAGTGGTGAAGTGTGCCATTAACGTGACACTCAGTGGTTTGTGTCTGTATTTATCTTGAACTTGGCATTGGCCATGATCTTCAAAAGCAGCGGGGGAACGTAAACTACGAAATTTTATTTGGCATTGACCTGCTGGCGTGAAGCCATCTTGTGGTGATTTACTGACATACTCTGTGCAATTACATCATAACGTCGAGGTTGTCTTGTCCGGAGAATCTCTCCAACTTTAAAACTGCTCGTTGATTAATTATCGACAATTCTCAGAACATATTGTTCATTCCTTCCTTTGGATCTCTATACATGTCTTATTCGATGTTTTCTATTATGTTGTCGGTCTCACAGGAATAGATCACTGGATCCGAGATTCTCGAGTTCAAATCCAGCCTGTCAATGGTTAGTTCAGGGTGTAAAATCTTGAAAATGCCTTCTTTCAGATGTAAAATCATGTGTTCCCGCGTCCGAGGTTTAGGCATGAACGAATCCTGAAATATGAATTAAGAACCTCTGAGCAACATTTTTTTGGCTCTTTCACGGCCAAATTTGAATTGCTGTATTACTTATATCTACCCTTAAAGAGCATTGTTAAATAAAATACTGCCCTAAATGTAGTTGAAGTTTGGGGACATTCCAACTTAGAGGAACCAGATTGTTCCTGTGAGAGTAGCTATTTTTTTTAAAGATATTCCATATAAAGTGGTGTTTTCATAGAATGTATTAATAGTATATTCCATGGCACAACAGGCCTAGAGGACCCTGGTCTACCAGCCAGTATGTTAATTTTAGTGAAAACGGCCGATTATGTCAAATTTGTTTATAGGCGTAATGAACCCACATACACTGCTGCACAATATATTATCTCAGTTCAACATGACCCCCCTACATTTCAAAGCAGAGCTGTCAACGTTGTGAGGCATGTTGGAAAACGTACACCAACATAGCCGGTGTAATAGTTATCAACCACGTCTCTAATGCGCTGTTTCAAATCTGTAAGATCTCGAATATTGGTTCGATACACAAGTGATTTGATGTAGCCCCATGCTAAGTAATTGAGTGGGGTTAATAAGTCTGGAGAACGTGGTGCCCCCATACGTTGTGATCCTCTGCCTACCCCCTGGAAATGTTTCATTCAAGAATCATAAACAACAGTTGCAAAATGTGGTGGTTCCCCATCTTGTTGAAACACAATGGTTTCAAGAACATTATATTGCTGTAATCGTGGATCAAAAACTGTTTCAACAAATCCAGATACGAGCTACCTGGTACTGTTGACTCCAGAAACATAAAGGGGTCATAGATTCGCGTTTGTTGATGGCCTAACCACACATTAACTTTTGGCGATTATCTTATCCACTCAAAGGTTGTATTAGGCTGTTCATCTGCCCAAATTCTGCAATTGCATTTGTTGACGTTACCACAAGTGTGAAATGTTGCCTCACTGCTGTATAAGATGTTTTCCATTAAATTTGTATTTTCTGCAGTCTCAACCAGGTCGTAGCGCATTGCTTGGCGCGCAGCTTAATCTTCAACCTCAAGATTGTGCAGAACGTGAACACTATACGCACGTTTGTGCAACGTAAAATGTAAAATATTCCACACAGTGGATTGTGGAAGCTCAAGCTCACGGCTGAGTCGCCGAGTTTATGCACGAGGACTTCGCTCAATGGCTTCCTGAATTCGTTTCACGGTGTCTGCAGGTACAGATGGATTGTCTGAAAGAGCGTCATCATTAACACTCCCTGTGCGATTAATTTTTTTTTTGACAAGCCGACGTATGGTCGCATTTGTAGGGCCAGGTTTCCTAAATCGTGTGAAATCCTCACGGCATCATATGTGAGTCCTCTATGACGGGCACGGACTACGCCAATCCTCTCTTCAATGTGAACATTCTCAATACCTAAAACAAAAACAAGATATAATTGCATTTTCACTAAAATGGATAGGGACTTTGTGTTCACTGTATATATATTAAAACTTGCTCAAAGCGGAATTGCATGGGACAATTTTTCCACATTGGACAAATTTACGCATTATAAAAAACTCAAACTTATTAATAATCTTATATTCGTATGTCTTTTTAGTATAGTATGTATGAGCGACTAGGACGGTAACGCGTGAAAAAACAGTCCCACTTCGTCAGCGTTAAAAATGTATCTTAGGAGCGTATCATAAAATTCAAGTATGGGATAATCCATATCAATCCGGACAGCAAAAAATCTTGCAATTTATTTTTTAATTTTATGTATCCCTAAATATAGTGAATACATTCATAAACGTATTAATTTCGAAATTAAATTTTTATAATTTATAGGTTCATAGTTAAGACGATCTAAAATTATCGTAAATATGATAAACTAAAACGTTTACTAACTAATATTTCTGAAACAGTAAACAGCAAAAATTTGTTTCAAACGTATTTATATAGGTGATATCATGTAGTTTAAGGGTGTTATTTTTATAATTAGGATATTTTTATTTTCGGTGTCAATTTCCTATTTTACTGCAGTACATATCAAAAACTGAAAACGAAAAAAAAAAATACAGGATATTATTCACATAATAAGGATTAATTTCCAGCAATTACCTTTTTGATGTGATAAATAGTTCAGAAAATATAAATGTTTTATGATCCTATTTTCGTTAAAAACTGGCGGATTCACAACGCAGCTGGTTCATTTCACGACCAAGGTCGCGCGCGTAGTTAATTGAAACAGCTGACCCGCTTCATCGGTAGCTTTTTTAATTGTCATTAAATCTAATAGATTATTATATGTTCTGTTTAATGGAACAGTTCCATTAATTTATAAAAATGGCGATATTTTAATTCTTACGCAGTAGATGTTTATTTATGGAATTTAATTGCTGAAGCGAGAAGTAAAGAACTCTGTTACTTACGTTTACTGTGAATTATTAAATTATTTATAATTAACTAACTAACTCACTGGTTCTGTCGAACTTTTAGATTCATGGCGGACATAATCTCTCCATACATCCCTATCCGGAGCTAACGTTTTCCAATCATCCCCTGTATAATCTACTTCTCTCAAATCATAGTTCATGTTATTCTCCCACCTCATTCTTGGTCTTCCAACTGGACGTTTTCCCTCCGGTTTTCCTACCAGAAGTTTCCAAGCACTCTTTCATCCACCATATGTGTCACATATCCTGCCCATCGCAGCCTACGAGACTTAACTGTTCTTATTATATCTGGCTTCCTATACATATCACGTAGCTCACTATTATGTAGTTTTCTCCGTTCACCTGTCTGTTCATCTCTTTTTGATCCAAACATTTTCCTAAGAACTTTATTCTCAAATACTCATAATCTTCTTCTTTCCTCCTTTAAAACAAATTATTATTTTGTTACCAATTTTTCATTACAATTTAAATGTAATATTATATATAATAAAAACTCTTACACTATTCATTGAATAAACTGGTATAGATTTTTATTATGTTATAATTACTAATTTCAATCTTAAAATAACTTTTTATTGAGTGTACTGAAAACTGACGAAATAGTGTTATAAGATATTACTTCCAAATAAAACCGAATGTCTCGTACCACTTCCTAACAAACGATAATAATGCTGAATCAGCGCGTCGTCCTAAAACATCTGCTCCGCCATCAACAATTCTCAAGTTGAGATTACTTACTAGATAGTTGATTCAATTCAGTGCGTGTGTTTAGTGTACCTCGTTATTTTAAGTGTCACAGTCAAATTTAAAACAATCTTTTATTGCTTTAACAAGTTTGCAGATTTAAGTGTTTTATTTTATTAGAGTACATAAAATTATAATGTCTATTATGAATAAGCCTAGCTGGTGTTATGTGAATGGAAAGTGTTTCAATCCACTCGGACGACGCTATAAGAATAGTTTAAAAAAATTCAGATCTGTCCCTCCATGGATCTGTGAGGAATTCGGGGTACCCCAAGAACACTGGCTATCGGCAAAAATATGCAATATTCAACATGGTGTAGTGTGCAAGTATAAAAACACATTACAAAACTACTCTCTAGAAAATAATTTTTATAGGTCTATAAGCTTGAATTGTAGGTGCTTAGTAATTTAAATTAAACTATACGTTAGCCAAAATCAGCACAAAATCAATCGTCAACTGGAGATATTAATAAAGATTGTTACATTTAATGACGCTCACTAACATGTGAGGTCATTATGTAGCAATTTATTTCAAGCGCGAAGTTCTCGTACTTGCCGTAAATCTACGACACGAAAATCACGGATTTCCTTCTCCCTGGAGAAAGCTACATTCAGAATTCTTATGCCTTTAAAATTCCATTGATTCTTATCGAGTTTGAACCCGCGAACCTCGGAATCGGAGACGTGCAGAGTAACCACTAGTCCACGATGATGATGTAATAATAGTAATAATGATAATAAAATAATGTAATGATGATAATAACAATAAAAATATTTGGAAGTGCACAAAGGACAACTACCAAGTTGCTCCGTCATTGTTTGTATGAGCGAGCGATCTTTACTCACGCGAAAGGTATTGCGAGCAGTATATACACATAGGAGATTTTAGGGAAAATAATTATTTTTGGTACTTTCCTTTTATCCCAGCACTTTAATATTAACTACAAACAATTAACTGGTCATTAGGTAATAATGTGGTATTTTTTATTTTATAAATGTTAGGTGGGAAAGGTCAAGTAATTGCATTTAGACCCTTCAAAAAAAACGTAAATATTAACATACTAATTTTCAAGCGATAGAGCATAACATCATCTATAATGTGTCTATCTTTTCAAGTTGAGGGAGTAGTTATACTTCGAGAAATTTATTTCATGAAAGACACTATTTAAAACAATACGATAAATTGACTGGTCTATTACTCTTTAATTACATCAAACAAAGACCTGAAATTCGGTTCAGATATTCAGTATATCATAAAGTTTCACTGTAAAAAAAATTGTAAACTTTTAAAGATCTGAGTTCAATTTTCACAGTTTTTGCCGATTTCGTATGGAATGTCCCTATGCAGTTTCGGTTTTCCCTCACTAACTGCACTTTCGTTCATATCCTTTGATTCCCCGCAAATTTCATTCCATCGTGCTACATCGTGTCGTCTTTAAAGCTGTCCAGCCAACTGGAAGATTCCTTGAAATCGTTATTCTCTAGGGATTTAACAAGAGCTAGAGCTTGACTTTAGAGCATCGGTCCGGAAATGTGTGGAGATTTATCTTCAATCACACTTTCTCGCTTAATGAGAATGATACATACATTTCAGCCATCTTTATTCCGTAAATTCAAAATGCTACCTGTGATAGAACGGTCTCAGAACTTAACTAATTTAAGATTTTACAGAGCAATGGTTATTTGCAAGACAGGTACCTGTGTTTCGCATAACGGGTGTGCAGTGAGGCCGAAAGAAAATTTCAGGTACAGGTAGAGTTTATACAGTAAAAGCTCTTTATTCGCGGGGGATATGTTCCGCAAATATGCCGCGAATAAAGAAACCGCGAATATGGAATGGTAATTTGTATGGGTATATTAGGGGATACGTTACAAGGTTACAGAATAACATAGAAATTATCAAAATAAAATCACTTAATGAGAGATTTTGAACAATTTCTATTAATTATTTCTGTCAGGTTTACGCAAGGTCTCAAAGAACTTAGTGATTTTTTACCTGTTTGCTGATTTTAAAAGGTATTTCAATTGATATTCAGCTGTGAATTCTGCGATAGAATTCCTTTTTTTTGTCTTCGGATTTCTTGATTCATTAACATTGAAAACAGCGTGATATAGACGCAAACGACTCGCCAACGCATATAAACGGCCAAACATATTTATGTTTACTTTAAGCGGCAACACTATTTTTCTTCTCTTCGGTGCTAATTATTTTTCTCTCGTTTTACTCGATATTACAAACTGGGAACAAAGCACAAAAGACATGTGTTATTCAATAAAAATTATTGCAACGCTATTAAAACAATAATATATCGATCGTGGCGATGGAGACATTTATCAAAGTACGTATCGACATGTGAAATATGCCATATGACAACAGCTTTTAACAATGAACTTTAGGATCAGTGACAATTAGGTTTGTTCATCATCATCATCAACAACAATCATGGATTAAGCCCATGTGGCTTGTTCTGGTCTCATAGATTCTCATTCAAAAAGTTTAGTTCATTTCTTTTTCGGTCTATCAATGTCCCTGTCTCCTCTTGGTTTGTAATTAAGTATAATTTTTGGAATCCGGTCATCTTTCATTCCTTGAACATATTCTTTCCAGTTTTTTCTAGATTCTTTTATTTTATCTAAAAGTTTAAAAATATTTAACTCGTGTCTAATATCTTCACTTCTTCTTTTATCTATAAGTTTGCAGCCAGCCACTGTTCTCAGAGTAGGTTTGTTTGTTTTGATATTTATTTGTCCATTTGGTTTGAATCATTATTTGTAAAAGCCGTCTTGGTTCCTGCCCTTCCATAATACGTCTGCTGATGGTTAATAAATGTATATACCGCCTGGATCCGGCAAATAATATACATTTTTAGCCGCTGATACATGAACTGTAGTCACCAGTTTTTTACCTCTCTGAAATAAGGCATTTTTACTGTACCTTCCACACCCGGGGCGTCATGGAATCATTCCTTATTATTTTTTTGGCCTCACGGGAATTCAATGAAATGGAAGCTAATTTATTTCTCTCTCTGTCTTTCCGCTTTATAATTTTTTACGAATTGGTGTGAGAAATATCCTTCCGTTTCCGCGTTGGATAGATTCCGCGATTCCGTTTTATGTAAAATAAATGCACGTAAAATTACTATTATTTCGCCAGGACCAATACATTTGTTCACATTGGACAGATTTCCGCATTAATCACGTTCCGGATTATACAAGTTATATATATATATATATATATCCATCCACAGTAATTCTGTCCGAAGGCAGGTCCTTCACTGCAATCATAGCATTTTTCATGCTACTGCTTCCAGCTTTACTAGGGAATTGTAGGTGTGGTAGCTTCCCGTTGCTATCCACACCGGTGAAAATTATGATGATGATGATAATGATAAGGATGATGGTGATGGCCATATGATTTTGGGGATGATAATGATAAGGATGATGGTGATGGCCATATGATTTTGGGGACCGTTTGGGCCTTAAAGTTTTCCTGACATTTGTCTTACAGGTGAGGAAAAACCACGATAAAAACCTCACCCATAAAAACTGTCCCGACAGGGGATTGAACCCGGGCCCGCTACCTCGATACCACAGCGGTGGACATGTTATATATATATATATATTATAATAAAGTATGTAAACAGTTTTATATATAAACATTTAATTCATGTGTTAGTGTCTGTTTCTGATATTGGATATAGAAGAGGAGGATTTGCAATATTTTAGCTACGGTAAAATATGTAAATACTTTATTTGTATTGTTTAGATATTTGTTGGTTTTAATTGATTGGAGTAGCAGTGATCTAATCGCTTGATAAATCTATTAATGGAACCGGTTTGAAAGTTGATCACGTTCATGTTTTTCTGCTGACTGTAATTTGTAGTCAGCTGTTGTCACGCTTGGCTTGATCTCAATCCATTACGTTACTCGTAAATTAAATATATTTTTTTAATACCGTAAATGTGGCTCTGGTTGAAAATGTAGCATCATTAGTAACAATCGAAATACCCAGGAACCTATGCACTTAATCTGTACATCCGATGTTCGGTTATAATATTGGCCTAGTGGGATTCAGGTATCGTAAAGCGCATTTTGACAGAATCAAGAAAAAAGTTTATAAAAATTAAACACAGCTAAGATTGTTTTTTTTCTTTTCGATTTCTAAGAATATGTCATGGATTTTACGCAAATATACTGCATCGCATACTTTTTTTTTACAATCGTAATTTAAATTTCGTTCAGATATTACATAAATTTATTTGAGAAGTAAAAGTTTATCCTGTAAAAAAGTTTTGAACGTCGTTTCCAAGGCGATTTGTAACTGTATTTTCCCATATGCTGCGGTGGACTAGTGGTTATGCTCCTTGTCTCTTGTCCCGAGGGTCGCGGGTTCAGACCCGGCCGGGGTCGATGGATTTTTTAGGACGGAGAAATCCAAGGAGCAAATCCTCCGGGAGGGACTTCTAAGCCGTGGGTCCCCAGTCTGAAGGCTTTCAGGCTCGTAAAAATCCTTAAGCCTGAATGAAAAGGCCTCTAAGCAAAACTTACCGAAATTTCCCGTCCTAGCACTACCTTGGTTTCCTAGATGTCAGTACGACGCGGAACTCTGGCCACGGTCCACTCAAATAACATCTATACGAAAACAAGTGTAACTAAATTAGTATGGTTAAAATTCTTCCCTGTAGGGGGAGAACACCTAGCTCTCTGTTAAGGCAAACATGGGCATACAAGTAAGTATTTTCCCATATGACGTAATTTGTAAGTCAATAATTAATTATTTTAATAAAATCCTCCCGTCCGCCCTTGACACATGCACGTGTTAGTACAGTAGAGTGAGTTATTTACTATCGTATACATATATCGGTAATATCGGTATTGTTTCCTGTAGGCTAATAGAGGATTTTAGTATGGAAAAACATCCGAAAGACAAACTTTCGATAGAACCCGTTTATTGAAAGAACCTGTATAACAATCATAATGGTGTTCTTCGGAAAATGTAATTATATTTGATGGCAGGTTATCACACATTAATTTTATGTGGTTTATTTTTACATCAAACTACCAAAGAAATCAACGCCAATTGTTAACCTACACTGGTTTACGTCACGTCTTCATGCTGACTATTGGTTATTTTCTTTCACTAAAAATATATTTTCTTATTCAACGCCACTGCGTTGTCATTTCGGCATTCTGGTATTCTCTCCTGGCATGGCGTTATTGTAACCCACTTCTGAGGTTGGGGCCTGGAAGACGGAGTTACGCTGCCCCGATAGTATATGATGACGGTAATGAAGTGCCAGGAGAGACCTTAATCCTAAATTTGATGAATATGTTAATGATGATAATGATAGGTAGATTATGTTAGGGATCGTGAGGGGCTTAAAGTATTTTACAGGTGAGGAAAACCCCCGAAAAAAACCATCACACAAGAAACTTGTCCCGACCAGCTTTCGAACCCGGGCCCACTGGGTAACAAGGCAGTACACCTCGAGATCATAACGGTGAACTTATTAAAAATATTAGGCCCAGTAAAATTATTAATTGGGAGTTGCAACATGATCATCGAATGGATGATCACAGGAAACCAAAACAAATGTTAAGCTATCAACCTGCAGGAAGAAGACCTGGACGACCACTCAAAATACTTTGGATGGTGTTTGTATTGAGGCCGAAACAGGTCAACACATTGCCTAAATTCGTGAATAGACTTTTATGATGATGAATTAGCAGTTTGTAGTCATTTATTTATATTAAATGGGAATTAACACTTAATAAAAAACGAAAAAAAATTTAGAACTGAAGTAAGTAAATCAAACACCTAGGAATCTTCTTCTTCTTCACTTCACGGACTAGGCAAATTGTCTGTTCCGCCTCACAGTTGTTCTGTTCATCTTTTCACTGGCCTTCCTACATTCCTTGAACCTCTTGGCTTGTAGTTGAATGCTGCTCTTGATAATCTTGATACATTCATTCTTTCCACGTGTGTAAACCATTTCTCTCTATATTCTCTGATTTTCTCATCCAATGGATATATTCAACTCTGTTCTTATATCTTCATTCCTTATCCGATCCAATCTTGTGCAGCCTTTTGCTCTTCTAAATAAGTTTATTTCTGCGCTTTGTATTCTACTTTGCAATTTTTTGGTCGTTACCCAAGTTACGTTCCCATAAAGTAATGCAGGAACTGCCAATGTTTTATAAAACTTCAATCTAGTATCTCTTCTTGTTTTATTCTTTAATGTTTTATGTATAGTTCCGCATATCATTTGAAATTTCGACAGTTTCATATGTATGTCTCTTTCAGTTTTTGTGTTTATAGTAAAATTACAACCCAAATAATTAAAATTTGTTACTTGTTCCAGAGGTTTGTTTTCTATTACGATTTTTGATCTTATATGATCGTTTCCAAACTCATCTCTCCCACACCTAGGAATGATAATAACAAACAGGATGAGATTCGGAAAGAAATTAAACATAGGTTCAACTCTGGAAACGCCAGTTATATATCATCATATCTAATCACCTAGCCGTTATAGTTTTTTCCACTAACCTGGAGCCGCTACTTTTCATAGCTATCTTTACCATTGTAGGTTGATACTGGTCCCATTCACTGGAAAAAACCCCGTGAGAAATGTCTTCCCCTTGGAGAAGTTGTTAAACCTTGTAGACAGGACATGTGACAAGTACGTGCTAGGAAATTTCTTGAAGGGAAACCAGAGGGAAAATGCGCGGTAGGTAAGCCAAGAATGAGATGGAAGAATAACAGTAATCACAATTTGAGGATGGCGAATTATATGGACTATTTAACTCATGCCCCAAATGGGAATCAATGACCAATCACGTTTCAATGAATTTTGTTTTACAACCAATCAGAGTCGTGTTCCACCTCGATATTTATTAACTTAAGTTTATCATATTAAAGAAGCTTTTCCTTTTCAATATTCTGAACAGGTCAGAACATATTTTGCAGCGACTGACTTTAAAAAATACGTTGAATATAGCAATTTATATATTAAGATGTAAGAATCACAGAATGCACGTGGCTCCCAGGTTGTATATATAATGCACGAATGTAAACAGATACTGCTTGCGGGATATAATAGAAAAAAGTTGTAGCAATTGATTATACCACAATAAAAAGAAACCACTGTTTGAAATTTCTTAGACATATTATTTCCCAGGTATTTACGTTCCAGAAAAATATAATTGACATATTTACATCATATGACATCAGAAAAAAAATAATAACCTATAATGTTGGTTATAATATACAGCAAAATGTGTGTTACTTTTTATCCACTAGGGTACATTGTTACAATATTGCGATCGTATTTGGCAATAAATAATATGATCTTATTGCGATGAATAACAAATGAAACATAACAAACGTTTCTCATGTGTTTTCAAACATCGCCGTTCACATCATATGTATAGTTATTTTAAAATAACTACATTTAAATAACGATTTGTGAGTAAACAGCTTAATTTTATTCGTTAAATAGTCCTAACAAATGCCACTCTTGATTTCCAAATTCTCTAAATCAATTCACTCGTCACTTCGTGACTCGTTAATTTATCGATAATTTGAGAATCACACGTGGCGTTACTTATGAAAATAATAGAAATACATTAACTCAAAATGAGGATGTTCTGAGAGATTATGTGCGCGCGGCCATGAGTCACAGGATTCGATACTCCTAGTAAGTTAGAATATTACTCATGGGTACTCGCGTCCCTTAACTCTATACCAAGACATGATGCCTTAGACCACTCGGCCAAGTTCGGTGCATAATTTCGACTTTAAAGATTATACACACTCTGTTTAACGATTTAGGCTGTAGTACCTTCAAGGACACAACGTGCGTATTCCTGGTGATGACTTCCTGGGTGTGTTGGAGGTAAATTAGTTTTATGTCCCCCACATTCACTACATAATCTTGCATGAAGGACTCAGGGTGTTCCCGCAAATAGGATGGTCGAGGACATCTCCATTTTGCATTGTACCACTTAACCCTGACTTTTCAATCGTATTTTTTTTAAACAATACAACTCTATCTAAATATATTCTGATTAAACGATTATTTATTGACAAATAATGAAGACAAAGAATTTAAAATTAGATTCTTACAAACAGAAGTACTATTTCACGGTCGTTTATTGTGTTTTTAATGAAAACGTTTATGTAAGTAGGAAATACAATAATAAATAATATTTTAAAAAAATTAAAACAACACGCTTTATTAGAAAACCGAGCTAAAAAATGAAAAATAATCTTAATTTCCAACACGCTGGGGATAAAATTAAAGCGGTCAACAAAAAAATCATCTCCAACACATCTAGAATAAAACTAGAGTTATCTACAAAAAAAATACCATCAAAAGCGTGGGGTGCTTTTTATGGTTTTTACGTTTTCTTCTTAGAGACTTTACTTTTACCAATATCTGTTTATTATCAAATATATTAATTGATATAGAGCACTCCACGCTTTTGATGGTAAAATTATTTTTTTTGTAGATAAGTCTAGATTTATTCTAGATGAGTTGGATATTAATTTTTTGTTGACCACTTTAATTTTATCCCACGCGTGTTGGAAATTAAAATTATTTTTCATTTTTTAGTTCGGTTTTCTAATAAATCCTGTTATTTTAGTTTTTTTAACTATTATTTATTTTTTGTTTTTTAGTTTTAATATTTTACAGAATAAGATAAACATGTAAATATCTTTAAATTCGATACTATTGTAGCATGAGCTAAAAGTAATACTCTACTAAAAAAATCCTTCGAGCCGGATTTGAACCAGTGACCTATGAATTACTGAAATTATATATTATTACAGTCACCGCTCTACCAACTGAGCTCTTACAACAATTGAGTAAGACGATAAATCCGCAACCTATTATACCGGTTTTTATTATTTTGTTTTCTGCTGATTCTGGCCAGGATTTTAGAAACATTTATGAAATTATTGTATTGTCGTTGGTCCTTTACAAGGATGCATAGTTTCAAGTCGATCCTATGATTTTAAGTGGGTGAAAATGGTTGTTGAAAGATTCCGTTACATAATAACACAAACACTTTTTTTTTATTTTCTAATGATTCTGACCAGGATTTTGGAAAAAACATTATGAAATGATTGTATTTCATTGGTTCTTTACAAGTATACAAAGTTTCAAGTCGATCCAATGATTTTAAGTGGGTGAAAATCGCGTTGAAAAATTCCGTTACATAGATAGATACAGGTCAAGCTAATATAAACCATGTAAAAGAGTTGTCTTTTAGAAAATAAATTGCTAATAATGTTTCAGAGATTACAAATTTGATGAAATCATGTTTCAAAAGCCCATATTTAATCCCGTACATAAATAAGTAAATTGCATGACAACTCCATAAGAACCAAGGCTGAGTGAAATAGTTAACGTTACTGACAAGCAGAAGCCATTATATCTGGAGTCACGTGCTTAATAAATAGTCATAATATCGATTTTCTTGGCCGATGTCATAACTTCACATATCGAGTAATATCATAGCTAATCTGTTGTCCTCTCCAGGCCCAGGATGAGAAGCCAAACTCTGTACAGAAAGACATTGCTATGATATAACTGAGAATCGTGTCCGAAATCCCGTGGTACTTACACGATTTAAAATTAAAATATAAAATTATGGAATATTCGCCTGAAAGGTCCGTTTCCTCAACTTAATTAATTATTTAACTGTAGTGCTTTCGGGACTTGTCCCATCACCAGTTTTGAATCCTGCCGATGATGGGACAGTCCCGAAAGCGCTACAGTTAAGTAATTAATTAAGTTGAGGAGACGGATCTTTCAGGTGAATATTCCATAATTTTATATTTTAATTTTGAATAATACTTCAACGGAACACATCATGAATCTTATAAAAGTTGATTACACGATTTAGCTAAGATGTAGGACAACATTTTGTTAAAATGATTTTGTTATTATAAGCTGTACTGAAAATTAAAGCCGTGTACAATGTGTGTCACTTTCCTCATTTACGAATGACTGGAAATGTTTACATCTTTGAAATGTAATAGGCCTTACGGTATGTTAATTTTTCTAAAGTAAAAAATGAATTAGATTAAACGAGATGCGTTAAAAATATTTTTAATTATTTATTTTAATGTATATAATTATATAATTGATGGAAATAATAAGCTGAACATCATAAAAATGATTATAGTGCAACTGTTAATGAACGTGATGGGCCAATTCAATTTTGACTTAGTAGAAAGAAAGAGTTATTGTGAAAAGATGTACAGGACTGTTTTGAGAAGTGTTTTGGATGCTGTGGGAAAAAATTCTACTTAGTGGATTTAACAAAACAAGAAGTTTTATTTGACAGGATTATTTTTTTCTATATATTCTGTTTATTTTTGTCTCTACTAACAATACCTAGTTATTTTAAAGTTTTGTTTTATCTTAGTTATTATTCAAATATCAAGATTATTTTTATTCACTGTCATCTCTGTTTATTTCAGTCACCGCATTTTACCTCTTTAAACATGTAATAAATGTGGGGTGGGGGTTACGTACTCTCAGAGCGCTGTGCATTGACACAAACACTGCCGCACTGGCTACGGATAAGAGAAACTGCAAACCAGTTCAGTGCTGCATCTTTTAAAATGTATATGGCGCGACAGCCCTAGAAGTATCTTGACCAACCATCCGGCTGCTGGCCTCACATCCACATGTGTTAATCACAGAGGTAGATGATCATCCAGCCAGTGTAGGGGAGACATGTGGTTAGGATGTTGGGTCCCCAGCCGTTAAAGCTGGTTTTCTCAACCTGGAGCCGCTACTTATTGTAGCTACCCAAATGCCTTACGATTCTGGGTGGGCACCGGTCCCATACTAGCCGAAATTCCACCAGAAAATGTCTTCCCCCATGGAGACTCGAACCAGCGCAAGTCCCGTAGCTCTACGCCAAGACACCTTGCCTTAATCACTCGGCTACGGCGCGGGAGTAGAAATGTGCTGGTGACGTAAAATGCATTTTACCACACTGATCAGACTTCACGCATCGCCGTTTATATATAACTAAGAGATCGAAAAGTGTACACAAAGAAAGGCGCGCTGATGCTGAGTATGTAGACACCCGGGCCCGTTATACATTATCTTATCTGTGGAACGCCCTTATTTTAATCTACAAATTTACCAAACTCAGCCGGATCTGAATCCGCGAACTTCAAGTTAATTTGCCATAACATTACCAACGAGCTTCCTAGATCATATACTTATTTTTTGAACATTCAATTATAGTGAAAGACAAATCTTAAAATATTTTCTTTCAAGCGATCTTTTTCCACTAGCTAAGCCCATCTCACATCTCGTAAGCACGCATCGAAAAAATTGTTGACAGAATTGCAATCTTTCCCAGTATACAAACAAATAAAAAACTGAGAAATATACTTAAAAGAGAAACGCTGACAACCTCCCAAAACCTGACACCAATGAGGATTCTGCCGGCACCTGGCTTTGTTCAATGATCTCTCTATTAGGGGCGGCTTGAGTATATAGTTGTATGACGTATCGGAAGAAAATATCTTGAAGCATGTCCCAAAGTATACGCTATCTGATTTCGGTCATCATGCCCAAAGTTGTTAAAATCTGTCAGGGAGATTGTATTCAAGTGAACCAGTGAACACGTGAACTTGGATAACAATATTACATGCGTGTGTGGTCCAACTAGACGCCTAGATGAGGCGGCCTTGCCCGGGGATAACAAGTGGCGGAGACGACATAACGGTATCTCACCTCTCGGGATTCCTTCAAGGGCGCCCGGTAGAACAAATCTTATATCAGTCCATATTAAACATTACTGTTTACTTTGAAGGTCATTTCAAAATAGCCAACAAAAACAAGTAACGGTTCACGTAATAAAACAACTACAATTAGGCTTACTGCTACGCCACTTACGTCTCTCTCAGTTGATTTACTTCGTACGTTACATGTTTACGTCACCGTAGATCAGGATCCACTGGAGCTAACCCAAACGCCATTTAATGTTTCCTCTTAGTTGAATAGTGATGTTCTAAAATACAGAGTAACTTGTTTTATAGTTTAGGTACCTGTGAGAGAGATGTACAGGCTAAAATTGCAATGGCAAAAATGCAACTAAGACATTACATGGAGTAATTTGGAACAAAAATATTACAAAGGAAACTAAAATGAAAATGTATAAGAGCATAATACAGAATATTTTGTCATATGGATGTGAAACTTGGTATTTGACGGAATTACAAAAGAATAAAATTAGAAGAGTTGAATTCGATTATTTTAGAAGAAGCCTCCAAAAAAAAAAAAGACAGGATAAAATAAGAAATGAATTCCTTTGGAGAGAAATGAAGGTCACCACATCTGTTGTTAAGAGGATTGAAAATCAAACGCTTAAATGGTATGGCCTTGTCCAAAGAATGGAAAATGAAAGATGGCCAAAAAATATATACCAATGGTCACCCCCTGGAAGAAATAAACGTGGATGACCAAGATGGAAATGGAAAACCTACGTCAGAACAATAATGGAGGATAGGAATTTGGAAGAGCGGGATTGGAATGATAGAGATAAATGGAAACTGAAGACGGCAAACCTATAAATGGGGGAAAGCCGAAGAAGAGAAGAACTTGTTTTAAATGTATGAAGTTGGTGTATAATGGTTTTTTTACACTTCGAAATACATTATATACATCTCTACAGTGGCGTGGATAAACATAAAAGAGAAAAAGAGGTGTTTCAATGTTGATTCATAGAAATGGAAAGGCACTATAAGAAATTGGGAAGCCATTGATGAGAGAATTTTAAAATTAGATTTCAATATATGGGGCTATAAGCTAACAATTTTTGGAATATACGCACCAATTAACGATAATGGAATGGCAAATCTAGAAAATTATCTATTTTTTGACAAAGTTAATGAAGAAATAGGAACAATTAGCGCTGGGAAAACAATTGATATTATTGGCAAACATGAAGGGAGATCCAGTAGTAGGAATGTTTGGAGAAGAAAACAGTTTTTAAATCAGAATGGAGAAAGGTTAATTGAAATTATGTAGACAATCGTCTTAAAAATATGGAATGAATTTTTCAATCATAAAGATATCCATAAATACACGTGGGAACGTCCAACACTGAATCAAAAATCCATTATCGATTACATAATTACAAAACAAAATTATAAAATGAAAATACAAGATGTCAGAGCTTATAGAGGACCGAGTTGTGGGACAGATCATAAATTAGTAATTAGAAAATTTGTATTTCCTTATATTCTTAATAAAGAAAACCACGCAGAAAAAGAAGAAAATGTTAGGACAGAAACGAACGAAAATATAATATAGAAAGCCTACAAAACTAAGTATAAAGATTTATATCAACAAAGATTGAATAAAAAAATTAACACAGAGTGAATTCAGAGATACAGAAGAGATGTATGAGTACCTAAAAATGTGCATTCACGAAGCCGCCTATGAAGCATTGGGTGAGAAAGACGACAATAGAGGAAGGACAGCACTGTTTTGGAATGATGAAATAGAGAAAGAAAAATGCAGAATAATAAACATTTATTTTTAAAATGGCTTAGTACAAAGAACCAGAATGACAAAATACAATATCAAAAGCACAAGCAAAAGTGAGAAGAATGGTTACTAAGCACAGAAACGATATTTGGGATAAGAAATGTTCAGAAAACAAACATATTTATGAGGCAAGAAGAGTTCTGAATCATGGAAATTTATAAAAAGTATACGTTCATCGAACAAAATAAGAATATTCTCAACCTAACAGGGATACATGAATGGGAAGAATATTACAAAAACTTTTAGTAGAGGACCGAAAAGAATTTTTGGGAGAAAATGACGATTTATCAAAGATGGAAACAGGAAATATAATCGACATTGATACAAATACTGTAAAAAAGAAATTATGAGAATGAAAAATGGTAATAATGCCGGCCCAGGAAGATATTACTATAGGATTGATTAAAAGTGGCAGTCAGAAATTATTGGAAAATTATCACTGTACTGTTTAATAAAATAATAAATGGGGAAGAAGTGCCAAAAGAGTGGAAAGTCGCTATTATAACATCGATACATAAGAAGGGGACAAAAGAAAGTGTGAAAATTATAGAGGCATATCAGTAGCAAGTACATTAAATAGAATATATGGACGTATACTAAGTAAAATGATTGATTTAGAATACCAGGATAAAGAAATGGAAGAAGAATCTGGTTTTAGAAGTGGTAGATCATGCAAAGATAATATATTTTGCATAACAGAAACGACAGAAAAAAAGAGCTATACATTTGCTTTTTGTCGATTTAACTAAGGCATATGATAGTATTCCTAAAAAAATGTTATGGGAAACTTTAGACAATTCTAACTTTACCAAAAAATTAATAGAAGCCATAAAAGCATTATACAAAGGATCTATTTCGAAAATAAAAATTGGAAATCATATAACAGAGGAATTTACTATTACAAAAGGTTTAAGGCAAGGTTGCAGTTTATCTCCAACTCTATTCAAAATTATTTCGAAAGAGTACTAAGTGACTGGAGGAAAAAATGTCAACAAATGGGCATACCCATCCAAAATACACATATACATTCACTAAATTTTGCAGATGACCAGGTATTAATAGTACAAGACCACGATGACGTAGAATATATGGCTAAAAAACTAAAAGAAGAATATGAAAAATGGGGACTTATATAAACATTGAGAGAACTAAAAATCTGTGTATAGGAGAAGAAATGGAAAATACAAATTTCAACAACGGAGAAGAACTAAACATATTGAATGCACTTACATAGGAACAAAATTAGACCATTCAGGCAATAACACAGTGGAAATTAAAAATAGAATCGCACAAACAAAACAAGCAATAAATGCTTTAAACTCTGTTTGGTGGAGCAAAAATATTTCAAAAAATATAAAATTACAAATATATCAAACCATATTCAGAGCATTTTAACACATGGTGCTGAAGTCTGGCAAATTCCTACCAGGGAAACGAAAATAATTTTAAATACAGAAATGGATGTTTTAAGAAGATCAGCTGGAAAATCTAGAATGAATGAGAATACGAAATAAAGAAATAAGGGAAGTTATGGGTGTACAAGAGGAGCCGGACATAATAGATATTATAGAAAAGAAAAGATTACAGTGATATGGCCATGCCAAAAGAATGCCAGAGCAAAGATTGCCTAAATGTTATGGAATGGATCCCAATGGAAAGGAGGAAGAGAGGAAGACCAAAGAAACTTGGATAAAAGGGGTACAAGCAGCTATGGATATCAAGGATTGGCGGAAGATCAATGGATGGACAGAGAGGAATGGCGTTTGATTTCCGGAAGACGGCGACAGCTGCCATGATACCGGATGATGATGATGAGAAATACATTATATAATGTAAATGGACAATTAATGACACAAGAGGGAAGAAGTAGCAGAATTTAAATACCTGGGGACAATAATTATAGAATCGGAGTGAGATGCACAAGAAATCAAACCAAGGCTCAATTCTTCTAAAAATGCATTGCGGGTACTCTTGTCGTCCCAACTTCTCTCAAAAAAAGTTATACTAAAAATATATAAAACTGTTATTCTATCAATTATATTATAGGAATGCGAAACAAGGACTCTTACTTTAAGGGAGGAGAGACGATTACGAGTATTTGGAAATAAAGTCCTTAGGAACATTTCTGAATAAAAAAGAGCTATATGATCTTTAAAGTAAACCAGATATAATAAAAGTTAAGTCTCGTAGACTACGATGATAAGGGCATGTGGCATGAATGGGGAATGAAAGAGAGACATAGAAGCTTCTTGCTTATAGGAAAACCAGAGGGAAAACACCCAATTGGTAGACCAAGAATGAAGGTAGGAGAATAAATTAACAATAATTTGAGGGACGAAGTAGATTATACAGGAAATTACTGAAAACATTAGCTCAGGATAGGGAATATAGGAGAGCTTATATCCGTCCGGCCATGAAACTACAGGTTCTATAGTGCCAGTGAGTTATGTTTTTGTGTTAGAGTATTATAAATCAGTACTAGACTTTTTGTTAGAGATGAAGAAAGCAGAATTTATTTCTCAGATTTTCATAAGTAATGCCAGAGTGATTTCCAAATTAATCGAATTTGGAAATCAAAGTGGCATTTGATAGGACTATTAAAACGAATAAATTAAGCTGTTTACTCACAATCATAATTTAACTATAGTTATTTTAAAATAATTAGGCCTATATATTAATGTAAACGGCGATGGTTTGAAAACAAATGAGAACACATAGGTACGCTTCATCGCTTCTTTTGTTATCACTTGCAACCAAATCATACTATTTATGCCAAAAGGAACGCAATATTGTAAGAATGCTCTCTAGTGGAGAAGAAAAATGAAAACCAACAATCAAAATGTATGTTAAGTCAATTCTGATGTCGTATGATGTAAATATGACAATTACATTTCCTGGATTATTACATGGGAAAAAATAAATTAAGAAAGTGCAAACAGTGTTTCTTTTTTGGTGATATATAAATTGCTACATATGTTTTAATATTAACTCCTGCAAGTGCTATGTGTTGAAATCTATGCACTATATAGATTACAATCTGGTAGCCGTATTTCTTACAGGCTCAGTCACTGCAAAATAATGTCAACCTGTTCAGGATATTAAAAAGGAGGAAGCTTTCTTCTTTAATATGGTAAATTTAACACTGATAAAATATTTCGTGAAAACACGACTCTGATGGGTTGTAAAACAGAAAACATTGAAACGTGATTTGTCATTGACTCCCTTTGGGGCATGAGTAAATAGTCAAACTAATTATATATTATATTAAATATACAAAACAAACAAACACTGAATGTTAAAACAAAATAAGCATAATTGTATCCATCATTGGTCTCTGGGGGGGGGGGGGGAAATAAAAAAACCAATAAAAATGAAGAAAGTGCATTTCGTCTTGCTACATGTGAAGTATTCATAATACTAGATATCGTTGATCCTGGCGAACAAATAGATACTATGCTCGCCTCTAGTTTTGAGGTTCACGGGCTGAAAGCTTGCCGGACCCATGGAAAAAAACTGTGGGTGGTAATTTATAACATGTAAATACTATTAGTTTTAAGCCTGAAATATGAGACTTATAAGCAACATTTCTCGGTTGTTTTCAGGATTTTAAACTGACTCAAAGCTTCCGATGACGCCATGGTCCTGGGGGTCAACTTAGCCTCTAACGGAAATAGATACAAGGCGCTTATGTCTGGAGGTAAAGGAGGTCGTCTCGCAGGGCTGACAACCCGGCTGACATTAAATGCCGATTGTCCAGAAAAAGTGACATATTTAACTTCAAACTACCCGTATGACCTCTAGTGGGATCTCTTTATCATACATTTTACTCCATTTAATACCCCGTGTAATAAAAGAGTGCCGACACGTTAAATCTTAAAACATTGTCATCCAAAACAAGAGATATTTAATGACATTAACTTATTACTATTAAAGTAAAAGAAAGTAAAGTGATCCCACAACAGACCAGGAGGCCCTTGGGGCTAGTAGGAGGTTAAGGCTCCCACTTTTTCTAGAACAATCGGCACTTTATGTCAGCCGGGTTGTCAGCCCTGCGTGACGGCCGCCTTTACCCCCAGAACAAGCGGTCTGGTACTCATTTCCGTTAGAGGCTGAGTCGACTCCAGGGCCATGTGCCGCCAGAGGTTTGGGTCAGTTTAAAAATCCTGACCCCAACGGGACTTGAACCCTCGACCCTCCGGCTTGTAGCTCAGTGCCAAATTATTACTATTACTGTTATTATTATTATTATTATTATTATTATTATTATTATTATTATTATTATTATTATTATTATTATTAATCATCGAGATGCGTGTTATTATGCATTGCAGAGACTCTTGATGTCCCAACTCAACTCCTTTCAAAAAAACGTTAAACTGAAAATATATAAAACTATATTCTACCAGTTATATTATAGGGGTGCGAAACATGGACTCTTACTTTAAGGATGAAAGTAGATTACGGTTTTGAGAATAAAGTACTTAAGACGAACAGACAGGTGAATGGAGAAGACTACATAACAATGAACTACATGATCTTTATAGGAAGCCAGATATAATAAGAACAGTCAAATCTCGTAAACTGCGATGGGCAGAAAATGCTGCACGTGTGGGGAATGAGATACTTGCATGGAAGCTTCTTGTAGGAAATCCAGAGGGGAAAACGCCCAGTTGGTAGACCAAGAATGAGGTGGGAGAATAACATTAACAATGATTTGAGGGAAATAGATTATACAGGAAATAATTGGAAAGCATTAGCTCATGATAGGGATGTATGGAGAGCTTAATGTCCGTGCGGCCATGAACCTACGGGTTCGATAGTGCCAGTGAGTAAATATCATATCATCATCAGACTCAATACAGGTATTTGATTTGTTCTGGCAGTCAGTCCAAAATATTTCGTCACTTCGTATAAAAAGAAGCTGTTGAAACATCACTGCACTTTTAGAGTAGCAATTCCTGTAGAGTGCATTGTATAAAAAATCAGCTAAATAATATTTCCACTAGAGGTAAAATGTCTAAATGCAATAATTGTGTTTTAATCAAACCTGTATTTGGATATATTGAGTGTTCTGTTTCATCCAGTACTATACCGATAAAATAATTCAATTTTAAATTGAAATCATCAGGTTGATATGAATAATAAAATGTAAAAGGTATAGTTACATTTTGAGTGTCGTGAGGATGACTTTGTCCTTCAATTGAATGGAATTCATTTAACCTTGTTTTGAGTGTTGGCCTTGCGACGAGGTGCCGGTCACTTAAAGAACAAGGAAGTAGAAACTCTGTCACCTTGATTGTCTATAGAGAAAATCAAGTCTTCATGTACATTCCATATCTTATTTCTTTCCCACACAAGAAAAATCAATATATCAACGATCGTAACTCTACATAAAACTGAAGAAAATTTATTTCATTTTTATTAGCAGACGATTAGAATATCTAAGGTCATATTACGCCATATTTGGTTGCATCCGATAGTCAGTAGCTGTTGTGTTTGTCGTTTATATACCAATTAACTAACTCACTAGCTCTATGGATGGTCATGACCGCGCGGACATACGCTCTCCATACATCCCTATCATGAGCTAATGTTTTACAATCATCCTCTGCATAATCTATATCCCTCAATTCATGGTGAGTGTTATTTTCCCGCCTCATCCTTGGTCTACCAATTGGGTTTTGTCCTTCTGGTTTTCCTACAAGAAGCTTCCATGCACATATTTGATTCCCTACTCGTGCCACATACCCTTCCATTCTCAGTCTATGAGCCTTAACTGTTCTTATTATATCTGGCTTATTCTAAAGACCTCACTGTAATGTGGTTTTCTCTATTCACTTATATGTTCATCTCTCTTTGGTCCAACATTGTTCATAATAAGAACTTTATTCTCAAATACTCGTAAACTCCTTTCCTCCCTTAAAGTAAGAGTCAATGTTTCGCTTTCATATAATATAACGGGAGAATTACAGTTTTATATATTTTCAGTTTAACGCTTAAAAAAAAACTGGGATGGCAAGAGTCCCTGTAATGCATAATAGCATGCATTTCCACAATTGAGTCTATTTTTAATTTCTTTGAGCATCTCATTCCTATTTGTGATTGTGGTTCCTAGGAAATACTAAACGACAACACGCACACACTATTGAGTAACACTAAGAAATTAGGACTGGAAGTAAATATAAATAAAACTAAATGTACGGTTACTCTTAGAAATACATCATATAATGGAAATGGACAACTAATAACAAATGAGGGAAATTTTAAGGAAGTGGCTGAATTCAAATACCTAGGAACAATAATCACAAATAGGAATGAGATGCACAAAGAAATTAAACATAGGCTCAATTCTGGAAATGCGTCCTATTATGTATTGCAAAGACTCTTGATGTCCCAACTCCTTTCAAAAAACGTTAAACTGAAAATATATAAATCTATTATTCTACCAGTTATATTATATGGGTGCGAAACATGGACTCTTACTTTTAAGGGAGGAAAGGAGATTACAAGTATCTGAGAATAAAGTACTTAGGAAAATTTTTGGACCAAAGAGAAATGAACAGACAGGTGAATGGAGAAGACTTACATAACAATGAACTACATGGTCTTTATAGGAAGCCAGATATAATAAGAACAGTTAAGTCTCGTAGACTGCGATGGGCAGGGCATGTTGCACGTATGGGAAATGAAAGACTTGCGTGGAAGTTTCTTGTAGGAAAGCCAGAGGGAAAACGTCCAGTTGGTAGACAAAGAATGAGGTGGGAGAATAACATTAACTTTGATTTGAGGGAAGTAGATTATACAGGGAATGATTGGAAAGCATTATCTCAGGATAGGGCTATATGGAGAGCTTATGTCCGCGCGGCCATGAACCTTCGGGTTCGATAGTGCCAGTGAGTAAGTAAGTAAGGGATTTGAATTCAGTTACTTCTTCAAAATTTATGCACCAATTATTTTATTTTATTTTCATTAAATCGTGAGATGGTGATTACGATGAAATGCATTCTGGTAATGAAATTTCCAACCCTGTATTTATCTTCTCTGACAGATTTCTAAGAGATCGGTGGTTACAACTGAGACGAAACTTCAGCTCAATAAAGTTTTTATTTATTATCGAATGAATTGAAGGGGTTTATGGCATAGTGGTGTAAGTCAGTTTTCTTTATAAAAATGAGTAAAATACACTGTTATAAAGAAGAAATTGCAAACTGTATTTCAGATATAGGGTAGGATGGGCTATTTCGCGCATTTCAAATTTAAATCAGTATTATAATTATCTTTTAAAAATTTGATATGTTTAATTACTCTATAATAAAAGCTTACTTACTTACCTATATAATATAATATCAATCTTCCTTAAATACTAGTATAACACTGAATTAGAAAAAACTTATAAAATTGTATGTACTATACACCTTGTGTAAACACAGTGGGGCTAATCCACGCATGAAGAGGGGCTACTTCGCGCACTTCACTTAGAATCATAAACAATTATCACACGTAAATTGTTTCTTCCCAACTGCACCCACACACAGTTCGTGGAACGAATTCATACATTTATTGACGCCTGATCCACTCTCCCATTCTTAAAGACTTCTCAGAAAAGTATCTCGGTTCACAAAGAGCATGACACATCCTTCGTCCGTCTCGTTATCTGGAGGCAACGGATTCTGTCCGTAGAATCTGTATAGAAGCTGTTTGAAAAAAGGTCATATACATAGGAGGAATTCAAAAATCACAGGCAATGAAGCCGCGGAAGGAAGTGCAGGAGGGAGAACAGATCACGTGGCATTACTCATTTCGCTCTTGATCTTCAAGTGAGAAAGATATCTAATCGGAAAACTGGAATATTTCTCTACTCATTCCACCAACAGACTACAGTTTTAGCGCCCTTTTAGCTGCTATTTCCACATTCGAGTCAGACATAAAATGTTTCGAAGTCCGTTTAGGCTGGCGTTTAGGTCTGCAGTCAAGTTTATTTTTTTTTTGTAAGGGATGTAAATTTGTTGTTGGTCCGTTGTCGTAGATTCACGACAAGTAAAAGAACCTCAAGCCTTAAATAAGAGGCATATGAGCAAAATTTACCGGCCCATTGGTGCCCAGTTTTGAACTTCACGCTAATGACCAGAATTGTTAAAGAGCGTCTGTGAATGAAATATTACGGCTACTAATTTACATTTTCTCCTCCTCCATGGCATGGAGAGCCTAGATGACCCTTAGCCTACCAGCCGACTGCTGATTTCACATCCACATGTGTTAATCATAGAGAAGAACGATAATCCTGCCAGGTGCCACATGTGGTCAGCATGTCAGGCACCCCAGACGTTAAAGCTGGTTTTCTCAATCTTGATACTAATTGTAGCTACCCAAATTTGTAAAGATGCTGGGTGGGCACTGGCCCCATACTGACCGAAATTCCAATAGATTTTTTTTTTTTCGTGGGGACTGGAATCGCTTAGCAACGAGGCATAATGCCTTCCAACGCTCAGCTACGAGGGGTACATACTACTTATACTAATTTTAATTAACGTAATGTGTTAGTAACTCAATTTTTTTACAAAATTTGTCTTAATTCGGTGCGTAAAATAGCCCCATCATCGGTGCGCGAAGTAGCCCCATATTCCAATACGTTAATAAAATGTTTATTATGCACAAGTCACTTTAGTATCACTATCTGCTGTTTTTAAATTTATATTCTAAGACCATAACCTACATGCAGCTCTATTTTAAAGCTAAAATAATTTCAAATGCGAATGTTATAGCTTAATAATTGAGATTGTAATGTTATTCAAACAGGTAAGAAGACGGAATACAGTTTACCTTGCACAACAAAAGAATTGTTCTCGGATAAACGGTTCTATTCACAAAAAAAATATTTTCACTACTGAAGGGGTGACAAAACGGGATTTTTATAAATATCCACTTCGACCTTTAATAGACCGAGGTATAGCTGTCAGAGTCAATGTCACTATAAATGCGTGAAAAAGCCCCATGCGTGAAAAAGCCCCCCGGTAACAATTAATACCATCGCTTAGTACAGTACATATCACTATGTTTATCATAAGTAATGCCACGAGTGATTTCCAAATTATCGATAAATTCACGACTCACAAGTGAGGAGTGAATTTATCTAGAGAATTTGGAAATCAAGAGTGGCATTTGTTAGGACTATTTAACGAATAAAATTAAGCTGTTTACTCACAAATCATTATTTAACTATAGTTATTTTAAAATATTTATATATTTACCCTCTTACTAATAATCCATATATAACCTTTATACAAGGTTTATACACATCTCACTTGAAAACTCTTACTAATAAACACTGTATTAGCTCTTCAGTGTATATACGGTGTACAACTTTACATGGGAATCGTTATACATGCCTCCAGCCTTGTTTAAGGATTGTATAACTAGACAAAATGCCGGACTTCAGGATCAACTGATTGTTTTCTTATGATATTGATGAAAGTTTCCTTAAATTAACGCAAAATGCAACACTTTAACGACTGTTTGATGGATGCACAGGGCATAAATAAAATATTATTAAGGCTCTGGGTAGGAACATGAAAGCATCATAAAATGCCTTTTGCCACACTCATTCTCGAGTAGGCCTAATAATATTCTAAATTGAACATTGATGCACAAAAGAATATGTTTCTAACAATATTGCTGTAGACAGATTTAACTTGAGTGTAGTTTAAATGCTTCATAATATTATTTTAACAAAACTTGCTTGCATCATTAAAACATAATACACATACCGATATGAAAATGTATTTCATTATAGAGGTACTATTATCGCAACGAATCACATGTTAGCTTGATAGTCATGTGGTTAGAGCTTCTGACTGTAGTCTGTGAGGTCCTAGGTTCGATTCCCAATCAAACTGCACTTTTTTTTCGCCTAAAGCATTATTCTGTTGTCGGTAACATTTTCTACTATTTTGAACGTTTTCTAAACGCATCTTAAAACACTGCATATAATTCATAAGTAATGGGAAAAACCTTTATTAGTTTCCAAGAATTGTTCGAAATTCTTGACGTTAGATGGCAGCACATTATCTGTGAAACTAATTCTTCGATATATTGGACATTGCGTAAAGAGAAATGTAAATAAATTAAAACACATTTATTTCTCCGTACCTCCCCTATTAGGGAATCTCTCTTAATTCTTATCCATATCAATTTCTTACACAATTAATTGCTAGTTGATGTTGTTTTATTTCTGTTACAAACTGCGCGTAATATTATTCTGACGTCACTATGATGACGAATATGTGACGTATTGCGTGTAACGTTGTATTGTTATATAGCTCCGGCACAACGTTTATTAGTAAGGAAATTATACGTGATCTACATAAGGCTTATATATTGTATAATTAAACAACTGATGAAAGCCTGTATAAGAGATTTTTATTAGTAAGACTGTAAGACTACGGTCCGTGAGATCGTAGGTTCGATTCCCGGTCGGACCGTAATTTTTTTTTTCTTCCGCTTAAAGCGTTATTCTGTTGTCGGTAACATTTCCTACTATTTGAACGTTTCTCTAACGCATCTTAAAATACTGTATATAATTCATAAGTAATGGGAAAAACTTATTAGCTTTCCAAGAATGTTCGAAATTCTTGACGTTAGATGGCAGCACATTATCTGTGAAACTAATTCAACGATATTATTTGACGTAGCTTGAAGGAAAATGTATATAACATAAAACACACATATTTTTTCCGTACCTCCCCAATTAGGGAATCTCTCTCTATTATTATCGATACTCATTTCTTACACAATTAATCACTAGTTGTTGTCGTTTTCTTTCTGTTACAAACTACGCGTAATATGTTCTGACGTCATAATGATGACGAATATGTGACGTATTGTGTGTAACTGTTGTATTTGTTATATAGCTCCGCAAACGTTTATTAGTAAGGAAATTATACATGCATTGTACACTAATGGGCCCTCTATATATTGAATTAACTCCCCTAAAACGTCTGAAAGACCACATATAAGAGATTTCGATTAGTAAGACCGTTAATTCGCAAACGGCGATGCCTTTGCAAAACAAATCGAGAAACGATTGGTATGCTTCATTTCCTTCATTTGTTAACCCTCACTGAAACACCCGATCATAAATATTATTCCTATTGCAAAGAGATCGCAATAATTGTAAGCATGCACCCTAATGGATAAATTTATAAACAAACGTTATAAGGTATTTAATCATTTTGATGTGCTATGATGTAAATATGTCAATTATATTTTTCTGCAACGACATTACTGACTGAAAAATAAGTCAGGGTTAAGAAAGCGTAAACAGGGTTTTCTTTGTTTTTCGGTATAATCAATGGTTTATTAAAGTTTTATATTACTACTATCGCATGTGTTTTCTGCTGACATTTCGTGTGCATGCACTATATGTATACAATCTGGTAAGCCGTATTCTCTTAGGAGGTCAGTCAATGCAAAATAAATGATACCGACCTATTCAGAATGTTAAAAAGGAGGCGGCGCTTTCTTTATCGATGGATAAACTTTAGTTGGTAGAATTTAGGCGAAACACGACGGTGATTTGGTTTGTAAATAAAAAAATCATTGAAATATGATTGGGTCATTGACTCCCATTTGGGGCTATGAGGTTGTTAAATAAGTCAATGTTAAGGGTTTAATTTTGATTTTTGTTTTAAAGTGACTTTAAAAACTCTGTTTTTCTCAAAATGTAGAAAAGAAAAATTTATTTATGGCATATGCAATTATAACCCTTCAATTGGAAGAGACCTGAGACTCGTATTTGGGACAGTGCGCTTGGAGATGAGATGAAGACGAAAACATCGAAAAATACCATTAAATAAACCTGGCGAATTCCATAATGGCCTTATTGATGCAGGATAGCCAGCAGATGATGTTCGGGGACCGTTTGGGCCTCTACGTTTTCTGACATGTGTGTTTCAAGTGAGGAAAAATTCCGGAAAAGTCATCATTCAGGAAACTTGTCCCGATCGGAAATCGATCCCGGGCCCGCTGCGTACGAGGCAGCGACGCTACCCCGGGATCTCAGCGGTAAGCTAAATTTAATCATCATCATCATCACTCCAGGGATTAGGCAATTGCCCGTTCCGACTTCATAATGCATCAGCCCAACGTATTCTAGGTCTTCCAACATCACGTCTTCCTCTTGCTTGATAATTTCTTGTTAACAATGGATATCTCTCCTTACTCATTCCATCCATATGATCAATCAATTTCTGTCTGTAATTCGTGACCTTATCCAATAAAAGCTGGACTTTCAATTCTTCTCTTATATCCTCATTTCTTATTCTATCAAGTCTTGTACATCCTTTTACTTGTCTTAGGAACCTCATCTCCGCCGTCTGTATTCTATCCTTCTGTTTTTTCATTGGAACCCAAGTTTCACATCCATACAATATTGTGGGAACCGCCATAACATTATACATTTTTATCTTTGTTTCTTTTCTAATTTTATTTTTGAATGTTCTCTGTATTGTTCCACACACTGTCTGAAATTTATTTATTTTGGAGTCAATGTCTCTTTCCACATTGTAGCCAACATCACAGCCCAAATATGTGAAACTAGACACCTGTTCTATACTTTGATTTTCTAAAATAATTTTGGATCTCACTGATCTCTTCCTCTAAAAGCCATGAACTTCGTTTTCCTTACAGAAATGTCTTTAATTTAATTTAATTAAATTAATATAAATCACAAAATTATTTAAAAAATGTAATGATTTGCACTCTATATTAGCCTACTTAATATACCTGGTGTTACGGCCTTACGGACAGAAGGACATCGGCGTAAAAGAACAGGATTGGTAACGGTAAACTTATGTGAGAGGTGCATCACGAGAAGGGAAAAGTGAAAGGGTTAAGGACGTTTGTAGCCGTTAAATAACAAACGGGCATCAAACATGTCAATGAAAATATTAAACCGGAAGTCAAATTAATTGTGTCTTATTGTCGTCGGGATGATATGCAAATGGTCATTTTGTTTCATTACTTTTGATTGATGTTCAAATGTTCGCTAAATAGCGCTAATGAAAGCCTTTAAATGCTTCGAAGGTCAAACTTAGAATTGCATTGAATGATAAACAGTTTTTGAATGAGTTATCTTATGTATTTACAATAAATGCACAATTCATCGATTACAGAGCCGTGACTATGGATATTCGATAAGCCTATCATTAGCATAAAATATGATACATTGAAATTGTTGTTTATGCAAAATTAATTTATTATTTACAGCCTTCTTTTGACGGCATGTTATATAGTACATAGTTAACTTTCTCAGTGAATAAATTAATAAATAAATAATTATATAAATAACAAGAACCACGATTTCTTTCCTTCCTCTGCCATTACTTCAATTAAGTTTTATGTCTTTTACATGAAGGTTTCGTGAAAAAAATTAATTTTTGTACTAACTTTGCCTTTAATCTACTTTAAGACTTTGTGTTAACAATGCCTATATGTGTTCAACAGAGTGTAAATTATTTACACAACACAATTTTAACTGCAAAGTAAAATGGCCGAATATCAATAAAACTAAATATATGGTCACACGTAGAAATACATTATATAATGGAAATGGACAGCTAATGACAAATTAGGGAAATTTTGAGGTAGTGGCTGAATTCAAAAACCTAGGAACAATAATCCACAAATAGGAATGAGATACACAAAGAAATTAAACATAGGCTCAATTCTGGAAATGCGTGCTATTATGCATTGCAGAGACTCTTGATGTCCCAATTCCTTTTAAAAAACGTTAACCTGAAAATATATAAAACTATTATTCTACCAGATATATTATATGGGTGCGAAACATGGACTCTAACTTTTAAGGGAGAGGAAAGGAGATTACAAGTATTTGAGAATAAAGTACTTAAGAAAAATTGTTGGAACAAAGAGAGATGAACAGACAGTTGAATGAAGAAGACTTACAATAACAATGAACTACATGGTCTTTATAGGAAGTCAGATATAATAAGAACAGTTAAGTCTCGTAGACTGCGATGGGCGGGACATGTGGCACGTATGGGAAATTAAAGACTTGCATGGAGGCTTCTTGTAGGAAAGCCAGAGAGAAAGCACCCAGTTGGTAGATCAAGAATGAGGTGGGAGAATAACATTAACTATGATTTGAGGGAGGTAGATTATACAGTGAATGATTGGAAAGCATTGGCTCATATAGGGATGTATGGAGAGCTTATGCCCGCGCGGCAATGAACCTACGGATTCGATAGTGCCAGTGAGTAAGTAAGTAAATAAGTGTAATTAGGAAATGATATTTAATTTAAATTAACATAGAAGTAACCACAGTAGTAAAATGTCTGCAAGATTAATTAAAAATATTATTAGGGACTCTGAGAAACCTGAATGTTAATAATTAGATACCTGTATTTTCGAAATTTAGTCGTATGGCCTATATGTCAGGATTAAAAAAATTCTTAAGGACTCCATTTTCAAAATTCACACCCTTAACATAAACGAACAAACAAACTCAATGGCGCCGACAGGCCTAAATGGTCATTGGCCTACTAGCCGGCTACTGGCCTCACATCTATATGGGGTTAATCACAACATCCTGCCAGTGTAGGGGTTACATGTGGTCAGCATGTCGGGTCCCTCAGCCGTTATAGCTGGTTTTCTCAACCTGGAGCCTCTACTTATTGTAGCTACCCAAATTCCTCACGATGCTGGGAGGCACCGCATGGTCGAAAAATGATCCGACTCTAGCTGTACCTCTGTATCCAACATCTTATCATCTATCCCTAATCCATTCTTGTTTCAGCTACCTGTATCTTGCTTTCCCTGTCTTCTTGCTATCGTCCAACAAACAGGGTAGTGTGGAGTTGGTGAAGTAAAATGCTACAAACAGGAAGATCGCGAGTTCAAAACCCGAGAGGTCAGACATTTTAAACTGTCTAACCTGCTTGTGGCATCAATGGCCCTGGGGTCGACTCAGCCTGTGACGGAAATTAATACCAGACTATGATATTGGAGGTAAAGGCGCCCGTCACACAAGCAAGCTAACAACCTTGCTTGGACTCATTGTGCCGATTGTATAGGGAGGTGAGAAGCTTTAACCTCCTACAACCCCCAAGGGCGACCTAAGGCCTGTAGTGGAATCACATTACCTTACCAACTAACGGTCAAAACATTTAAAAAATCGCTTACTGAACATTTTGTTAGATGATAATCTAATATATAAAAATGTTTGTTTGTTTGTTCGTACTTTATGGGCGGCCATACCGTTGATCCAATTGTGATGGGGCTTTTTGCAAAATGTTCAGGAGATTCCCGGGATGAACATAGGCTATAAGAGAGTTGTGATACTCAACTCCTACACCCTCAAAAATCACCCTTTGTATTGAAAAACGTGAAAAAAAATCATTTGTTGACGCTTAAATGGCTTACGCTGCCTAAACCATAACAAATACACTAAATTAATTTACACAGAATTGAATATCTCAACAAAACTCTGCAAAAAAGTCCGCGACAGCATATATTTATCTTTTATGGGTAACTCACAATAACCATTTTTTGTCTTTCATTGATGCCAAGAAGATCGGGATAAGTAGATTCCCGGGCAAGCAGAGCAGCAGCACGGATATCTCGAAATAATGATTTTTGTCTTTCAGCTCATTTATGTCAAATACATCGGGATACGTAGATTCCCGGGTAATGCCGGGTAATCAGTACGGGGTATCTAAAATAATAACGATATACATTTATAATAATTTTTGCTTTTACTTATTGAACCAATCGTAAAAACACATAACTTGTTTAGGCGTAGCAGCGCACGCCGGGTATTAGCTAGTATATAATAAAATTCTAGTCTTGGACATATTTTATTTGCGCCTATTGCTTATTCATATTGTAGGCATATATATATATATATATATATGAAGGGCTTAGGGCTATTAACATGAAAAGCCACATATTGTTCTTTCTGAGATATAAGAATTTTAATGTTTCAAAAGTATAAATACTAATTGGACAATATTGTTGTTAATACATTGTGTATCTGTATGTTCCTATTATTACTTATGGATCGGAAACGTGGACAATGACAACACAACAATCTGTCAGAATACAAGCTGCTGAAATAAAATTCCTCAGACCAAACGCAGGATATCAAAGAACTGACAAAAAACACAACACAGAAATAAGACAACAACTAAAAGTAGAGGAATTAAACACAACAATAGTGAAATATAGGACTAACTGGAAAGAACACTTAGTAAGGATGACTGAGAATAGAATGACAAAAGCAGCATACAACTATTCACCACGAGAAAGAAGTAGTTTGGGAAGACCAAAGAAAAGATGGAAACAGCAGCAATTTGGAGCCGGAACAGGCTAGTAAATAAGCCTAAACCTTGAAGAAGAAGAAGAAGTCTGTATAATGTTTTAACTCATCACTGGCGCACTTCAAATTATTTTATGAATATTTCAATTTTTTTTTTTTTTTTGCTTTTATATGGATAAATCTCATTTCTTAACAGTATGAGGCTTATCATGTTACTGCCCTAAGCCCTTCATAATATATATATATACATATTATATAATATATAGCAAGGGCTGATATGTCACATTCCGTTAATAAATGCCATTTATTACAATGAGAGCAAATAAATGTATTGAAACATCCATAAAATAATTTGTAAGTGCGCCAGTGGAGTGTTATAACACACAGACACACAATGTATTAACAACAATACAGCCAATTAGTATTTTAATTTTTTTGAAACATTAAAATCCTTATATCCTCAGAAAGAACAATAGTGGCTTTCCATGGTATTACTCTAAGCCCTTCATATATATATATATATATATATATATATATATATATATATATATATATATTTGTCCTTAGAAAATGGAAAAGACATTTTGCCGTCTTAAATAGTAATAATAATAACAATAATAATAACTCACTAGCATTATCGAACTCAAAGGTTCATGGCCGCGCGGACATAAGCTCTCCATACATTCCTATTTTTAGCTAATGTTTTCCAATCATCCCCTGTATAATCTACTTCCCCCAAATCATGGTTAATACCGTATTATTCCCTCACCTCATTATTGGCTTACAACTGGACACTCTCTCTCTGTTTTTCCTACTTAAGTTTCCATGCCTTTCTTCCATTTCCCATTCGTGTCACATGCCTTGCCATCGTAGTCTATGAGACATAACTCTTCTTATTATACGTATTTATTATGTAGTTTATTCCATTCGCCTGTCTGTTCATCTCTTTTCCTCGCTTGTAAGACAAATGTCAGGAACCTATAAGTCCTAACGGCCCCCGAACATTATCTGGTCATCATTAAACATATTCATTAAGTTTAGGATTAAGGCATCTCCTAGAACATCGTTACAACTTCATCACCTATCATATATCATCGGGGCAGCGTAACTCCGCCTTCCAGGCCGCCCCAACCTCAGAAGTGGGTTACAAATAACGCCATGCCAGGAGAGAATACCAGAATGTCGAAACGACAACGCGGTAGCATTGAATAATAATAATAATAATAATAATAATAATAATACTAATAATTAACTAATAAATAATAATAATACTAAATAATACACTAATAAGAATAATAATAATTATAAAATATAGTTATTCTCAACTACTTGTTAATATTTTTTCCCTCCCTTAAAGTAAGAAATCCATGTTACCCATCCGTTTAGAATTTAACTGAGAAGGGAATAATAGTTTTATATATTTTAAAGTTCAATGTATTTTGAGAGATCCACCGCTGTGGTCTCCGAGGTAGCGTGCTGCATTGTTACAAAGGGGGGCCCGGGTTTCGACTATCCCCAGTCGGGACAAATTTCCTGGATTAGGTTTTTTATCGGGGTTTTTCCTCCCGTGTAAGACCAATGTCAGGAAACTTTAAGGCCCAAACGGTCCCCGAACATCATAATCATCAACATTCTTATTCGCCTTAGATTAAATTTAGGATTAAGGACTCTACTGAGCACCGCTATCATCATCATCATCATCCATCATATCATAGGTGCAGCGTAATTCCTCCTTCTAGGCGTCCCAACTTTAGAAGTGGGTTACAATTACGTCGATGCCAGGATAGAAAATCCAGAAATGTCGAAGCGACAACCTGGGGCATTGCATAAAAAATGGTTTTTGAGAGAGGTGTGGGCTACTAAAATCTCTACAATATATAGTGCCATGCCTTTCCAGAATTGAGGCATGTTTAATTCCTTTCTGACCTCTTTCTTGTTTGTAATGATTGTTCCTAGGTATTTAAATCCAGCCACTTCTTAAAAATTTCTCTCATTTGGCATTAACTGTCCATTTCCATTAGATAATGTATTTATATGCTCATAATAATAGATATTTTACTTAATACTGTATAATCAATTGTGTTGGTGTCTACTTCATGAAAATCCATAATTATTAATTAAATAAAAATAAAATTTACAGTTTTATTTGATTTTCTTATTTATTAAGATATAATTCAGTTACAGCTGTTTCGGTACATTGTACCTTCTTCAGACATGTTAACTGTATGAATTGTGTTATTATAGTACATATCAACTGATCTAAGCAACAATACAACACAGTAATTTATTTAAATTTTTAATTTAAAAAAGGCGATTCATTCTAATCAAGTTGAGAATTTATCAATTTATTACTACTTTTCAATTTATTTATTTCTACAGCCTCCAAAAGGTCCAACTTCTTACCCTTATCACAAACATGTAACATTTCAAAATTTGGATCGAAACAATGATTAAATTGGAATAGGTGGTTAGCATATTTTGAATATTCTAAATTTCTGTAGAAATAAATGAAATGAAAAGTAGTCATAAATTGTTAAATTCTGAACTTGAATCGAATGAATCGTTTTTGTTAAATTTAAAAAAAAAATATTGTTGTATTGTTGCTTAGATCAATAACACAATTCATAACTGTTAACATGTCTGAAGAAGGTACAGTGTACCGAAACAGCTGTAACTGAATTATATCTTAATAAATATGAAAATCAAATAAAATGTAAGTTTTATTTTTATTTAATTAATAATTCTGTATAAATGAGATATAAAAGAAACATCTTCAAAACAATGACATATTAACGGAACTGTGATATTATTTTATTTCAAGACGCTATATAACAATTCAGTTCATTAGCATTGCATTTTAAGTCTGGGAGAATTTTACATAGAGGCCTCTTATTTCAGCTCAGCTATACTTGATTTGCGAACGATTATGAGAGATTTATGTAGAAAAGTTTTCGTCCTGTAAAACTTTGAAATTATTTATTTTATTATTTTTTATCTTCCCTTATTTTATATCAATCTTTCACGTCATTAATTTTTCTCCTGTTTCTCTGTATCTCGAATTATTTTATTTCCCCTACTATTACCTAATACCTATTTCCAATTATTTCCCTCTACTTGCTTCACAAATATAAATTTTAAAAATAAAGCATCCACAATTGGAATGTTTAACCAAGTAATTGTTGAAATAGTTACATAAAATGTACAAAATGACAAATTGTACTGAAACGTATCATGACTTGCAAATAAACATATTTGTTATCGTTAATCTGAAATACCTGACCTCGAAAAACGTGATCGCCAGTTTTTGGAATGAAGCCATAATTAACAGAGTTCTGACATTGCATTGTAGTCCTACCAAGCATGCAGTTAGTTTATAAATAGTTTACTGTTATTATTTCTTTCAGTCGAAACAAAACTTCTTATTACTATAATATAAAAAAAAAACATTTCTCTGATGTATATGAATCCCTATGACATGTACTCATATGATTAGTTTAATACGTCTAGTATCCTCAGTTTTACGATGACACAAAAAGGGATCCTAGTTGCTACAATAATAAAGGGTAATAGAAAATGGAAAGTAAAAATTCGATTTAAAGTGGCGTTTTCTACTGCAAATCCTCCTCAAACTCATTGAAAGAGATCAATACCAATATATGGAATCGCTGATAACAGGTTAGTAACAACTGTTGCCCCTCAGAAAGATACTTGTCCTCATGATAAGACATACCCTATAAATGCTGCAGCTATAGTTAAAAATAAGATTAAAACACCTACTGATCACGTGTAGTTCGTAAGGTTACAAAACATATTTATTTTATTTTATAGCGATGGAAATGTTATACACCAGTATTTCAAGATGTAAATGTATCAGAGAATAGGTATTATATTTAAAATATATCACAGTCATATGGATCTGTATGAGCTAATAACTTGATGGCTTTAATGATAGAACTACAGTAGATTTTTTATTTGTCTAAAAATAAAAACTGTGATTTGTTTTGAGTAGTTGATTTTAAACATTTTAAAAATGGAAAACCAGGTTAAAAAGATCTGTTAATTCTCAGATCCTGCGATGGGCAGGACATGTGGTAGGCTTATGAAGGAGTGACATTCAAATTCCTTGTAGAAAAACCAGAGGAAAACCCAATAGGTAGGCCAGAATGAGGCAAGATATAGACATTAATCAGGGTTTGAGGGAGGTAAATTGCACAGGGGATGATTGGAAAACATTAGTTCATGATGATGATGATAATAATAATAATAATAATAATAATAATAATAATAATAATAATAATAGCTTTGTTTTACCTGGCAGAGTTAAGAACTTAAAGCCTTGTGTTTATCACAACTAGGTTCGAAAAAATGCAAAAAAAAGTGTTATATCTAAATTGCAATAAACCTAAATGATTACATTGAATATCTACAATTCAATGATAGGGATGTATGGAGAGGTCATGGCCGCGCGGGACTCAAACCAGCACAAATCTGTAGCTCTGGACAAAGGCATGATGCTTTACTTACACCACTCGGCTACAGCGCCGGGCAGATGAGTTGGTTTAATTAGTTATAAATGTATTGTTTAGAAACCTTTACATCTGTTAATTCAGATATTTGAAGGCTGGTAACATTGTAAGTGCGCAAATTGCGTGGGGTATGAGTATAACCAAATATACACTTTGAGACACAAAAGTACAGTTATCTCGTAAAAAATACGCAGAAAATTACACGTGAATTTCTTTATGAGGCTGCATAGAGAACAAATATTTACTTTAGTGTGTTTCAAACATATTGTCATATTTTGGGATAAATTAAGTAAAAGAGACAGAAAAAACCCAATTAAAGTGGTAACATTGCAGAAGCATATTGTTTAGTTCATCAAAATTCAATTCCATTACGCAGAGCAACCTCTCATCTTATAGATGATTTTACATGCCACAACCACCCATACACGTCCTGTCAAGAGAGAGATTTAAAAGTATGGACCACACTCATACTTTTTTTGACCACACAAGGACATGGAGGGCCTCCTCCGAGACAACACAACACACTATTCACACACACATTCATACTAAACATGGTGAATATGTTGGCCAGATGGTGTTCGGGATCGATTGGGTAGTTTATCAAAATAGAAAAAAGAAAATGTTTATTTCATGTCACCTACGTAAGCCAACTGTGCTGTGTGAAAAATTGGGCTAATAAAAATCATGCACAAAAAATGTTTATCATTCGTCTTGGCCGAGTGGCCAAAGATATCCTGACTTTAGGCAGAGGTAAAGGCATTGAATCGCTATAGGGGAAGAACATTTTTCATGGAATTTCGGCCAGTGCATGGAACCACCAAGCATCGTGAATAATTTAGATAATTACGATTAATAAAAAATATATAATACATTGGCGAGACCATGTGCTACGAATTCCAAATACCAGGATGACACTGTTTTATATTATAATCCGTGGGGGACAAGAAATGTACATCGATATTTAAAGAGATGGCGGAGCTATATGGAATATACCTTATATTTCTACATTTGGAGTTTATTTTTTCCTTTACAGTCTTTTGAAAGCAATATTGAGTTGGAATAGACTAACCCTCCGAAATACTCGAAGAGAAACTCAGCTCAGGTTTTATAAAATTATGGCTGTTCATGTTCTTTTATATGGATCTGAATCTTGGGTACTTACAAAAAAAGATATCTCACACATTCAAGCCACTGAAATGAAATTTTTAAGATCTGTAAAAGGATGTACACGCATGGATAGATTATACAATGAATCAATAAGAAATGAACTGGATATTTTCAATAGTTGATAAACTAGACGAGCACAAATACCAATGGAAAGAACATTTAGACAGCATGGACAATACAAGATTACCCAAAAAGATCAACACCTACAAACCACATAGGAAAAGATCTTTGGGACCGCCAAGGAAACGATGGACTTTAGATCAGAACAGGTCGGATTGACCTAATCCTGGAAAGGAAGAAGAAGAAGAAGAATAGACCAACAGGTCTAATCCTTGAAGACGGTGATGATGATGATGAAAGTAGCGACACCAGGTTGAGAAAAACAGCTGTAAGCTCTGGAGGACTGTCACTCCTATACTAGCTGGATTATCATCCATCTCGAAGATTGATGCGAGGCTAGTAATAGGCTGACGCGACATGGAGTAAATAAAGCAATTCGTCTAACATTAACAATTAGCTCGTTAGTTGACAATATAGAGGTCAGAAATTGGACCATAGAAACCATATAGGCCTATAATATAGATTTTTAGTGTAAGATTTTACCACAACACTATAGCTACTTGGTATACGAAATTCTGTTAGGAAAATTAAAAAACTAATATTGAGGTATTGCGTCTGCTAACCAAGTTTATTCAATGTATTGAATCTTGCTAACTAGTAATAACTACCACTCCACTCATCTGCTATATAGATACAACAGTCGGTTTTGCTTTTCAGAGCTGTGGGTTTATATTCAAATACACTTATATTAGTTCCATTCTGTGTATAAGACAGATTATTATAAACTTAAAAGTAAATTTGCTCATATTTCCTTACCTCAAGTAATTCGTAGCCATTTCAGTTGACGCGTGAAGCACGTGCGAGTTCCCATACTGGGAATCCCTTATTGGAATTCTGGACGTTCCGGAGGGGTACTGTTGGTGGGTCACACAGAATTTTTTCGGCTGTTCCCGAGGTTCTCCTGTCTCCGAATTCCATCTCACCAACATTCTCCACTCCTCTTCATGCAATTTAATTTCACATCATTCTTCACCTCATTTCATGTTAGGACAATTAGTTTGGTTGGAAATCCAGAAGTATTGAAATGTGTGATTGAGGGGATCTAGTGGGGTACCACCAGTGTGCTGCCTCATGTATCCGAGCATGAGCAATAAAAATGGGCAAAGGGAGCCGAAAGGAGGCTGTAGTCCCTTCTCGCGGCTACGGACTCAACTCCAATATGTCGGTATGGACCATGGGAGTAGAACCTGATGTGTCGGACGTGGAAGACAACCTATACATAACTTACATAACACCATAGAGTAAGTTTTCATTCCATTCATCTCCATATACAGCAATAGCGCATTATACGGTCTATATTCCTAGTTGCGGGTTCAGGACAGTCTACACTCCCTATCTGAATAAAAGTATAAATGTCCTCAACTCTGTTCAACTCGGGGTCGGATCGAGAGATGGGAGGAGATGAAGCCCCTATATAGAGGTCTGTGAATTACAACAGACCGGCCGACCACGCCTGACGCACCATCACGGAGGCAGATGAATGAAATGTAACGAAATAGATGGGATGAGTATGGGGAAATAGTGGAATGAAATTTTGGTAGGGAAAATCGGAAGAAAACGACGAGAAAAACCTCCCCAAGCTACCGTTAGTTCCATCACGAAACCCACAAGGGGTGACCCAGGGTCGATCTCGGGACCCCAACGGTGAGAGGCGAGCGTCTAACCGCTTGCGCCACGGAGCCGCTTCCCTATTTGAATAAAGAACTAAAAAAAACTAATATATATTATTGTTTGCATTGGCATGCGTGATTATCGAAATTGGTATCGCACGAACGTATAGAATTAGAGGTCACGGGTTTAAATCCCGGTTCAGACAATTTCCTTTTCATACATGCTGTAACTTGTTTATAATCAACACCCGGTTCAGACAATTTTCCTTTTCATACATGCTGTAACTTGTTTATAATCAAACCCCGGTTCAGACAATTTTCCTTTTCATACATGCTGTAACTTGTTTATAATCAAATCCCGGTTCAGACAATTTTCCTTTTCATACATGCTGTAACTTGTTTATAATCAAATCCCGGTTCAGACAATTTTCCTTTTCATACATGCTGTAACTTGTTTATAATCAAACCCCGGTTCAGACAATTTTCCTTTTCATACATGCTGTAACTTGTTTATAATCAAACCCCGGTTCAGACAATTTCCCTTTTCATACATGCTGTAACTTGTTTATAATCAAACCCCGGTTCAGACAATTTTCCTTTTCATACATGCTGTAACTTGTTTATAATCAAACCCCGGTTCAGACAATTTCCCTTTTCATACATGCTGTAACTTGTTTATAATCAAATCCCGGTTCAGACAATTTTCCTTTTCATACATGCTGTAACTTATTTATAATCAAACCCCGGTTCAGACAATTTTCCTTTTCATACATGCTGTAACTTGTTTATAATCAAACCCCGGTTCAGACAATTTTCGTTTTCATACATGCTGTAACTTGTTTATAATCAAACCCCGGTTCAGACAATTTTCGTTTTCATACATGCTGTAACTTGTTTATAATCAAACCCCGGTTCAGACAATTTCCCTTTTCATACATTGCTGTAACTTGTTTATAATCAAACCCCGGTTCAGACAATTTTCGTTTTCATACATGCTGTAACTTGTTTATAATCAAACCCCGGTTCAGACAATTTTCGTTTTCATACATGCTGTAACTTGTTTATAATCAAACCCCGGTTCAGACAATTTTCGTTTTCATACATGCTGTAACTTGTTTATAATCAAACCCCGGTTCAGACAATTTCCCTTTTCATACATGCTGTAACTTGTTTATAATCAAATCCCGGTTCAGACAATTTTCCTTTTCATACATGCTGTAACTTATTTATAATCAAACCCCTGTAATATCTGGGTGGTCGATTCCTTCTATAATTATAAGGATTATTTTTAAAGTATAAATAATAATCAAAATAAGTAAGAGTTGTGTCAGGAGGTGAAGATCGTCTTGAAGTTCTAGTAGATATCTGTAAATTTATAGATTAGGAATCAACCCCAGGAATTCTAGTAGATAATGTGGTTAGATAGGCTAGGATTTTATTATTATTAAACCAACTTAAGAAGACACAGCGGAGCAGTAGTGAGAAACAAACAGAATTTAATACAAAAAAACGTGAGACAGGGTATCGGTAACACCGATGAAAAAAACTGTCTAACTTACAATCATAAGTTTCATACATATATACCAGTTGAGTAATGACGTAGTTACAATGTATACGTGAGAATCAATTTGGTTGTATTGTACATGTACCAGATTCTCCCTTTCTGAAAAGCATATTGAATGCGCTTAACCTATGACCTTTTAAAAGCTAAGTCATCATTAGGTAAGACTACCTATTGTGTAACAATCCCTTATACTGCATGACTTTTCCAAATAACTACAAAGGTAATACCTATTTAAATATTCATGACAGAATTCTTTAAAATCATTCTTCAGCATATTTTAACAAAAAGATCAATTAGGTCAATAATTGTGTTAATTTAGGACAGTCATACATTATAATGAATGTTCATATTATAAAATATATATATATATTATGATATACTTCAATATATATTATGATATACTTCAATATATATTACACTCTTCCCCCTATAGAAAGTTTTGAATTACATAATTCGAAACTTTACTAACGAAATGTTTTATTTTTATTTCTAGTTCTATGCGCAATACTATCTTTATCTTCTTCATCTTTTGGGGATACATTCTGTGGACAACTGGGGTCTCTAATTCTTTCCTCCGATAAGCGGTGATGACTTGAGGGACACGACAGGTGAACTCTCATCATTACCTGTAGTTTTAGTGTATACTACACGATCATGCCCAGAGTAATTATGTATGTTAACACACAGCCTCTCGGTCGTCTCCTTCCAGCATTTTCTTGGAGTCCATTTATCCCATAACCAAAATATTAAAGTTCTGTAGCTCTTACAACAGCAAATGCAACAACAACAAGTCAAGGTTACGAATATGATCGTACCCATTACAGAACTCCATGTGGTTATATGTATATACCACTTCGATAATCATTTTCTTCTTGCTGTTTTATTAACTTACCTAAATCATCGGCCTTCATACTGGCCATTCTCAAATCATCTACCGATGACATTAGGTTAGACATAGGCATGTCCAATTGTAATTTCTCGTAGTCGTTAGTTTTATCCATATCAAAGCAACAGTCGAAGTCAAGAGGTGCTGTCGGTATAAAATCTATGGTTAAGTACTTACCAAATTACTCATGGCATGTAAGGTTACGTGGGCATTAAAATCCTTGCAATTCTGTCCCTAGCGATAATTTACCTTCCTTTTCAATATTGAGTTGTGTTGATTTGTCGCCACATAACCAGTCATACGATCTGGTTTTGGGGTGACAAATAACCAGTCATTAGATAAATATAAGGGAATCCAGTAGGATTTTGTTCAATGTGAAAATTCTAGTCCTCGCAACTTTTTTGGAACTTTAAGTGGTGGATGGATGAATGAATTGAAGCTTCACAATCAGCTTCAGGGGTGTACCAATAAAATCGGTATATTTCCTTTACATACATAATGCAAAAGATTAGGACGAAAACATCCTGTTAGTTCATTAAGTTGTCATTTTTCCGTAATGTTGTCTCAACGGGTCACTGAAAATATATTCTTGGTTTGCGCTAGAGAAATGTCAATATTACCTTCCTTCTTGACAGGAAAAGGAAGTGTTTTATACAAGTGATACGGAGTAGGAGAGAGAATGGGTATTTTGTAATACATATACTAAGATATTGTTTATAAGAATAGGTGTGAGGTGTAATTAAATTTTGAAGTTCCTGAAAAAGAAAAAATTTAGGGTAGTCCATACCAGTTGGTAGCGTTTGGGCTTTCATAACATTCTTAATTCTTTCCACCGTAATTAATTTGAGGTTGAATAAAAGGAAAATAGTTCCTTGCTCTGCGTGTACAAAATGCGTCTATAAGAAGCTCAAAGAATGATGGCATTCTTCCACACCTCTAATAGAAATCCTTATTTGTTCATTGGCTAAACTAATACCTTCTATTTCCTTCTGCAGTGCGTTAATCCTATTAGTGGTATAATTATTTAATTTATTAAACATTTTTTAAAATATTTTCATTCCGGGTCACCCTTTCTATAGTTAAGTTTAACTGAATTAATGGTTGATTTAAATCACTGTAATTTTCATCCTTTAGAATATGCAAAAATTCTGCCTGTTCCTTCTCTAACTTTGAAATGTGCTTATTTATATTCCGCTGCCATCAGATTGAGTCAGAGTACCGAATAATATCTTAGCAATATCTCCCCTAAAATTTAAAACGCCTCTCTTGCTTCTAGTATTCTGTTCATTAGGTGTTTTTAAATATTCTTTGACTAATTCTTTTAAATTTCAACATACCTGACTTTTGGGTTTTTACAAAAGTGATTTAAAACTCCCACAATCTGTCAAATGATACCACTTTTCTCCCTTTTATCTTATCACAATAATCAGTTATCAACCGTAAATGCTTTTTTGTCTGTTTCCAAAGATCTCTAGGTGGTTCCACGTTTATCTAACTTACCACTTTCCATTGTATAGGGTAAAATTGTATAATTCCTATCTCGTCAAAGTACACACCGGTCTTCGAATCCAGAGCTTTTACTGTCTTGAGCGTCTGTAAGCTTCCCCAACCAAAATGGTATTAACCTTTTTAGCGTTACCCATGTGTTATGAAGTTTCATTTTCTTTTCCCTGCTAAGGAAAATATGGCTTTAATCTATTTGAATGTTACCGTCGCATATGTTGCGTTTACCTTAACCTTTTGGTATTATCACGTTGTGACCTTCAGTAGTCTTAACCTCATATGGACCTTTCCATATTGGATCTAATTTATTCCTATTTTCTACTCTGAGAAGTACTAGATCATGCTTCTTGAATTCCAACATAATTGGCTTTCACACGCGATCGTTGTAGTTCCCTTAAACTTAATAAGCCTTTCCTCTAGCTATCTCATGCCAACTTTGGCCATTTATTCCGTACATTTAGAATTAAATCGTCGTAATTATATAAAGGTTGTGATTTAGTTTGTAAAATTCCTGGGATATTAACATTTTCTTCCATACAATAATTCATAAGGAGAGTATTTAGTAATACTATGGGGGGTAGTGGTTGTACGTAAAACTGGCGAAAGGTAAACCATTTTTCCCAATCGGCTCCTCTAGGATTGCAAAAAAACAACGTAAGTAGTTTTACTAAGGTCTTGTATGAGTTCTTTCTAGCTCCAATTTTTTTAGTTTTTACTTTCAGGGTGATAAGCAGTAGTGCTTAGTTTCTGAATCTTAAATAGTTTCATATTCTTTTAAATAAATCTGACATCAATTTTGTTCCTTGATCAGTTTTAATATGATATCAGGAATCCCATAAATTAAAATAACATTGTTTTACGAAAGCTTCTGTCACTTTCTTCTAGCTGTTTGTGTCTTTAAGGGTATGACTATTAAATATTTACTTAAGTTATCTTGACAAGTTAATATATATTTATGACCTCTCTCGGTTAGCGGAAGTGGTCCCACTACATCTAAATAAATTTTGATCCAAGGTTCCTTTTGTGTTCCGTGACCTCTAAAGGTTGTTTTACTTTCTGCTGTCGTCTTCTTTATTAAATTGACAAATCTTACACAGTTTTTAATGTAATGGTTACGTCTTTCTCTACTCCCGGCCAAGTTATGTATAATTTAATTCGATCGGTAGTTTTATTGATTCCAAGATGTCCTCCAATTGGACAGCTGTGAAATTCCTTGATTATTTTCCTTCTTACGATCCTCGAGTTAAGTGCGTCTTCTCCCAGGTGCAACGTTCTACATGGTGGTCCTACTCAAACTATCTGCGTTTACGTGTCTTTTACCTGCCCTATAATGCATTTCGAATTCAAATTCTGAAGTTTGAAGTTTCCAACGTATTAATCTCGAACTCAGGGTCTTTCACTTTAAATAGGCAGACCAATCCTTTGTGATCTGTCACTACTTGAAATTTACGTCCTAGTAAATAAGGTCTAAAATGTCTGCATGCCCATACTATTGCTAATAGTTCCTTTTCTACAGTGCTGTAATGCGATTCGGCTTGATTTAAAGTCCTGCTAGCGTAAGCAATGGGTTTATCATCTCCTAACGTTCCTTGACTAAGAATTGCGCCTAAAGCGTATCCACTCGCGTCTGTCGTTACTATAAAAGGTTTGTGTGAAATCTGGATACTGTAACAACGGAGCTGTCGTTAATTTATCTTTCAATTTATTGAAGCTATTCTGTTCCGTATCTTCCCACTTCCATTTTTTATCTTTCTTTAACAATTCAGTCAGAGGTTTTGCAATCGCACTAAATTCCTTCTATAAATTTTCTGTAATATCCTGCCAAACCTAAGAATGATTTTATGTCTTTAGTTGTCTTTGGAGTTGGAAATTCGGTAACTGCCTGTATCTTATTCGGATCGGGTTTTGACACCTTGAGCGGTAACCACGTGTCCTAGATATTTTAATTCTTCTCTCAAAAATTCACATTTATCAGGTTCGATTTTTAAATTGGTGTTTCCGTAACTGATTAAACACTTCCCGTAATTTTTTATTATGTTCTTCTAAGGTTTCGCCCATACTAATATATCGTCCATGTACACAAGCATCTATTGCCTATTGAGTCTTGGAGTACCGAGTTCATCATCCTTTGGAATGTTAGCTGGTCCCGACCTAACTCCAAAAGGCATTTTCTTGTACTCGAAATGTCCGTTAGGGGTGCTAAAAGCGGTTTTACATTGGTCTTCCTCAGCGATCGGCACCTGAAGGTATCCACTTGCGCAATCTACTGCTGAAAAATATCTAGCCTTTCCTATTTTGTCTAATATATCTTGTATATTAGGAAGAGGATAGCTGTCTCCTACGGTTACTTCGTTTAACTTTCTAAAATCTATACAAATTCGCCACTTTTCTTTCCAGAAGCATCTTCCTTTTTAGGTATTACTATTAGTGGAAAATTCCATTCGCTCTTACTATGTGCGATAATACCGTCTTCTAACATTTGTGTAACTTGTTTGTCAATCTCCTCTTGATGAGCCTCTGCTAACCTATAATTCTTCAAAGTTATAGCTCTTCCTTTAGGAATTGAAGGTGTGGGTATGGAATGTGTAGCAGCTGTTGTGCTTGTTAGTCTATCTCCGGAAGCTTAAATATGTCCGCGTATTCTGTGCAAATGTTTCGTATACTATGGGCTCCTTCTTTCACGTGTTCAAGTCTCAGATTTTTATTTAATAAATCTAATCTTTGAGGTACGAAATTTTCAACTGATACTTCCTGTTCCTTACTTATTTGAGTGGGCGGTTTAACTAGTTCTGGTATTTTCTTTATTATCTGTGCGTCAGCTGTTAAATTAATTACTAGGCATGTGAATGTCTTATCACATTTTGTTATCCCGTTAGCGCAAATTAGCCCTGGCTGTAAAATTTGCCGTTCTATGAATCTGTTCCCTCTTTCGTTCGTAGGAAATTCCATTAAATTTTCACTATACGGAGGAATTAATCATCTTTTTATTTAACATATAACCTGTTCCATGAGCCAGTCTTGGCCTAAAATTATATCTAAATCTCTGGGTAATTTATCTACTATATGACAATTAACAACTGTATGATTTTCACAATTATTCAATACTAATTGAGTTATCCCATTTACTTTTATAGAGTTCCCACTAATACCTTGTATTTTCATATTACAGTTATCCTTTATAACGTTTCTCTTTAGTGATGTTTCTTTAACTAATGATATTTGTGCACCAGTATCTATCAATACTAAACCTAGGCCATTTTTTAATTGTTCACTTAGGATATACATCTCCCAGGGTCTCGGTTCATAACCAGAGGCGTCCCACTGATTAATAGCATTAAGAGTCCCTACTTCGATCTCACAACACGCTGTCTCCATTGAGGTAGGTTTGGTGTCCTTGGATTTTTCCTTAAATCCACTATCCCAATTCTATCCCTTGTGGACGACTCGTAGCGTTTCCCTCTATTATTCCACTGTTTCGAGCCTACAATCTCCTGGCGTTTCTCTCTATTATTCCACTGTTTCGAGCCTACAATCTCCTGGCGTTTCTCTCTATTATTCCACTGTTTCGAGCCTAACAATCTCCTGGCGTTTCTCTCTATTATTCCACTGTTTCGAGCCTACAGTCTCTTGGCGTTCCCCAACCACGCTAGGCCCACAGTCACAAAACCCATTTATCGGCGTTCTAGTCAACTTATGCAGTTCGCCTTGCGACACTGCCCAACAAACACTGTCATCTGGGGATTCGTTTGCGTCACTAACTATTTTAGCGGCTTTATCTATCCTATCCTTAAACTTCTGATCAACTAGTTCAGGTAATTCCCCTTCCATATTTACCCTAGTATGATCCCTCAGGCACTCCATGAGTCCTGGCGCGCAGTCAGACGGGAGGATTACCTGCGACTGCTCAGGTAACCCGAATTCTCGTTTCCCTGGCGGCCTCCCAGAGCTGCTCTGTCCCGTCCTCCATGCCTACGGGGTTGCGGTCTCTTACCACATTCTCTACTAATGTGCCCTATCTCATTACAATTATAACACCTTATTTCTTTTGTGGCCAGGTTAACCTCTCTCTTTATCTCTGATCCGTACGGTCTTCTAAATTCCCTTTTTACTGCCCCTGTGATTGGATGTCCTTGTCCATTTTGATTACCCCTAAATCTCGTGGACTTTACCTCGCTTTCTTCCTGTAATGCGGTTTCGATTAGTTGCGCTAATGATTCTTCTTCAACCTTAGCCTTTACTATATACTTAATCTTATCGTCCTTTAACCCTGCTACGAAAGTACCTTTTAAAAATTCTCCTATCAGCTGTAGGCCTCCTTCTACATATCTCGAATTATCGCGTCTTTCTAACCTCTCCAATCTATTTCTGACTTCTCTTCTTAAATCCATGGCTATTCCATCTAATCTTGAACCCCACTGTGCAACTGTTTCATTTGTACTTTTGTTTTGAATTAAAGAGTATTCCTGCATAATATTCTAGCGTTCTCCTTACAGAAAAGTTCTCCTCCAATATTGCTTTAACTTGAATCCAAGTTTCTCTCTCTGTCCTAGCTAAAAGTCTATCTTTAGCGTCTCCTGAAATTTTGGATTCTATAAATCTTAACAATAAGGGTTGTTTGGTTGGATGGACTACCTGAACCGCAGCTTCTACTCCTTCTATAAATTCTCTTAAATGTTTGGGGTTTCCATCGAATGTTCGGGGTATCAACTTAACTGCTTGAACTACAGGGATATAGCTTTCCTCGCTAATATCAATATCGCCCTCGCTAGCCATAATGGAATTGGACTCACCTAAAGAAAGATGTAGGGTGGTCTGAGATGCACAGTTCAGAGTCGTAGTGATGGCCTTTCAGCTCCCCTCAGGGTGCGACTCCTCTCGCGGTGCAGGCTGCCAACGGCTGAACACCAAGGACGTCCCTCGAGCGCGTCGGTGGCTGCTGGTGTTGGCCTCAGGACCACTGTCTGCTTTCCTCTGGTGCGTTTACGGGTACCACGGCGCCTGTGGATTACTCTGGAGCGTTGATCCCTCGAGATAGGCTCTGAATTATCTGGGACTAATTGAAGAGTCTCTCCAGCTCGTTCGCACCTTCGGATGTCTCACTGCTCGCTGGTTTTCCAATCCCGATGCGCTGCCGCCATGTAATATCTGGGTGGTCGATTCCTTCTATAATTATAAGGATTATTTTTAAAGTATAAATAATAATCAAAATAAGTAAGAGTTGTGTCAGGAGGTGAAGATCGTCTTGAAGTTCTAGTAGATATCTGTAAATTTATAGATTAGGAATCAACCCCAGGAATTCTTCGGAAATGTGGTTAGTAGATAGGATTAAACCTAACTATAAGAAGACACAGCGGAGCAGTAGTGAGAAACAAACAGACTTTAATACAAAAAAACGTGAGACAGGGTATCGGTAACACCGATGAAAAAAAACTGTCTAACTTACAATCATAAGTTTCATACATATATACCAGTTGAGTAATGACGTAGTTACAATGTATACGTGAGAATCAATTTGGTTGTATTGTACATGTAACCAGATTCTCCCTTTCTGAAAAGCATATTGAATGCGCTTAACCTATGACCTTTTAAAAGCTAAGTCATCATTAGGTAAGAACTACCTATTGTGTAACAATCCCTTATACTGCATGACTTTTCCAAATAACTACAAAGGTAATACCTATTTAAATATTCATGACAGAATTCTTTAAAATCATTCTTCAGCATATTTTAACAAAAAGATCAATTAGGTCAATAATTGTGTTAATTTAGGACAGTCATACATTATAATGAATGTTCATATTATAAAATATATATATATTATGATATACTTCAATATATATTATGATATACTTCAATATATATTACACCCCGGTTCAGACAATTTTCCTTTTCATACATGCTGTAACTTGTTTATAATCAAACCCCGGTTCAGACAATTTTCCTTTTCATACATGCTGTAACTTGTTTATAATCAAACCCCGGTTCAGACAATTTTCGTTTTCATACATGCTGTAACTTGTTTATAATCAAACCCCGGTTCAGACAATTTTCGTTTTCATACATACAATAATATATATATATAACAGGTACTGTTCTAAAATTATCATTAAATACTTTAACACAGTAACCTCAACGCAGTTTCATAATGTATTTTAAAAACATTGATTACAGATGAAGAAAACCCCCGAAAAAACCTCACCCAGGAGCCTATCCCGACCGGGAATCGAACCCGGACCCGCTGCGTGACAAGGCAACACGCTACCTCGAGACCACAGCGGTGGACAATAAATTAAATATTAAAGGTTAATTAGATTGTATGGTATATACTGAGACAGGGTTGCTAGTCAATTTTTAATTATGGATTTCAGGTAAACCTCCACTTCTATTTATCTGATATCGCTCATTTTTTGATAATACCTACCTTGGTTTATTTTAATAGGATGTATTAAGTTTCGTTGTGAAACATGGGAAATTGTGACCGCTGGAGCGATTTTTGAATGTTCACTTCAGGTGAACTTCTACACCTAGTGGTTTTAAAGGGTCCAATTGTGAATCTAAACCATCGAGGGACCACTCAAACACACACACACACACAATTCATAAAAATCGGTCCAGTCGTTTAGATAGTTCTTAATTTCAGATTTCAGGTAAACCTGGTGACACACACGTACAGAAGAATTATATATATATATATACAAAGTAAAGTGATCCCACAACAGGCCCGGAGACCCTTGGGGTAGTAGAAGGTTAAGGCTCCCACTTTTTCTAGACAATCGGCACTTTATGTCAGCCCTGCGTGACGGCCGCCTTTACCCCCAGAACAAGCGTCTGGTACTCATTTCCGTTAGAGGCTGAGTCGATCCCAGGGCCATAGTGCCGCCAGAGGGTTTGGGTCAGTTTAAAAATCCTGACCCCAACGGGACTTGAACCCTCGACCCTCCGGCTTGTAGCTCAGTGCCTTAACCACTACGCTACGGCGTGCCCCCATATATATATATATATACTTTCACTTTTATGTAGGATATACGCATTATCAAATAAAAATAAATTGCATTTGGCAATTCTTGCTAAGTTAATTGTATTTTCATAGTCTTAGATGTTATGTATACTAATTTATGTTTATTTTTATGCATTTTGTGTTTACTTTTCTACCCACAAATTAAAATATATGCAATTACATATTAAGAAGCTGTACAACTAACATTTCTACTGTTTATAACTGTATAACCAGTTTTCAGTCATTTAACAGGTCATTTTGTAACGTGAAATTTATATGCATTAAACAAGTTTTTTTTTTAATGTTATAACTGTGTAATGTTTTGACATATTACGTCAGACATTCCAACTTTTTGTTGTTTTCCGTTATTTTATGAGATCCGCAAAATTAACACTCACTCATTTACTAACTCACTGGTACTTCGAACCCGTAGGTTCATGGCGCATGGGCATTAAGCTCTCCATGCATTTTTATCCCGAGCGAATGTTTTTCAATCAACTGCTGTGTAATTTACCTTCCTCAAATAATGGTTAATAGTATTCTCCCACCTCATTCTTGGCCTACCTACTGTTCTCGTTTTCCTACATGGAGCTTCCATGACCCTCTTTTATTCCCCATTCGTGCCACATGCCTTGCCCATCGCGATGTATGAGACTTAACATTTCTTATTAAATCTGACTTTTGTAAAGATCATGTAGCTCACTGTTTTGTAGTCTTCTCCATTCACCTGTCTCTCTTTGATCCAACATTGTTTCGCATCCAAACAATAACCTTTTATACTGTTTTCAGTGTGGGGTGTTTTGAGAGAAATTGGAATAACAAAAGTACCAGTAAATCCATATAAAGCGTAATAGAATATATTTCCAGAATTATAATATATTTAGTTTTATTGATGTTTACTTCCAGCGCCTTGGGGCGGTATTTTGAAGGCAGCTGTTAATTTGTCACTTGAGTTCACTGTTTTTAATTGTTGTAGATTGTCAGTTGCCCTACCTCGGTAGCTAGTCGGTTCCTATTTGTTTCAGGGTGAGCGCAGAGATTCCCATCTGTATAAGGGTCGGAAGGAGAATCGCGTGGGAACAAACAATAGGCAATTATTTAAATTGCTTTATTTATCTTCGCTGCTAACTTAAATGCACTTTACACTGTACGAATAACACTTTTCTGTTACGGGTCTTCGATATCTCAAACTTATGAGGACTCGACCTATAAAAAGATTTATAAATTGGATAAATTTTTACTAAGTCCGTAATCGTTATTCCGAGACATTTTTCAAACAATACAATTTCGACCTTCTCTCCACGAACTGTTAACTGTAATTGAATCGACACATGCTACAAAGGCCTCAGTCAAGAAAATGGAAAATTGAGTTAAGCACAATATCGTAATCTGAAAGATTGATTTCAATGTCTTATGCTACGAAGATCCCAGTTAGATGCGCCATTCTAGTAGAAACAGGGCATGGAGTTTGAATGTTACACGCAATAAGGACTTCAGTCAGTGACTGAGGCTCTTTTAGCATGTCAGGCCATAACGTGCCTCATGTTGGTGCTCCTGTTAGCGGTAAACAACTGTTAATTCATTTGAGCGGGAAGCACTTAAATGATGCTGCAAAGAGATGCGCTGCTGCCGAAATAGTACATTAGAGAAAGGCCAAAAAAGTTTACACAAAGCTCATAAAGGATGCTACACAAAAAGATGAGCCTCGATTACATGAAAAATGTTCGACTGCTTCAGATTCCTGTTCAGGAAACGTTTCATCTGAGGCAGTTGACAACACATGTTTTTTGTGTTCATGACATTAGTAATACATCTTTATCATGAAGGAGTTGGAAAGAAAGGGCCCAATCGAGTATGCTCCTTCATATGTGACTGTGCAAAACATTGCTCCACAGTTTACTGAATTGCACTTCTATTCAGATAACTGTAGAGGACGAAATAAAAATCATGTTGTAGCAATAATACTAATACTAGTAGATTTCCAAAAATTGAACACTATTTCCCTCTAAGAGGACTTTCAATCCTCCCTTGCGATAGGGATTTTAGTGCAATAAAAAGATAAATTGAAAACATAATAGATTTTACTCTCTACATGAACTTACAGAAATGATCACGAAGCCTAGTAAAACTGGAAAGTTCACTGTGAAGGAAATTAACACTAGAGATATATTAAATTTTAAAACTTGGAGGAAAAACAATTACAAGAAGAACTCTATTTCCGAAGAAACAGCCAATAGAAATGCCTCAAGAGACAAGAAAGTTCAGTTTCTAATCAGTAAATTTCGGCAAGTAAATATTTTCCAGGATATATCTTGGCTCGGCATAGAATTGATTCCACTGTTTCCCATAGATTTCATCTTCGTCTCCCTGGAATACATACTGTGAGTTTTACAGTAGACCATGCTTATTCAGCAGGTAAAGTGACATTGAAAGAAGAAAAACAACGTGATATTCAGAGACCAGTTCAATATACTGTACCTGAAGAAACATCAAAGGTTTTAAGAAGAAATTAAAATTGGTCTATTGTGGAAACGAAATGACTGGCAGTGTACTCAATATATGCATTTACTTATGTTTGTTCATAAATCTGAAGCATTTTTGTAAATATTGCAATTAATAAATGGCAATACTATATGAAAAAGTGACCAAATTGGCATATTTATTGCCAAAATTGTTTAAAACGTGCTAAAAGGGCTTCAGTCAAATGATTTTGAACATTTATAACGAGCCGAAAATAATTGTCTACACATTTTCGTATATATATATATATGTATATGTAAATTTGTTTAATTTGGCACAATTAAAATATATACTATTTTAAATCAACTGGATTAATACGTCAGGCGTAAGAAGTATTTCTTAGTCTTCTCAAAATTGGGTCTGGCTGACTAAAGCCCTTTTAGCATGTGCCGATTCAATTGTGTCGGTCTGTCCTCATGAATTTCGTATCGAAGTCAGGACCCTTTATTTCCATATATGGTTGTACACCCTTATTCTGATTTTGATTGGTTAGAATTTTCAATCACATGTCTCCTAGGGGCGGAATTGTATTTTTATTAAACTCCCACCTACTTCTTAATTTCTTCTCAGGGGTAGAGAACGTGTTTAACAGTTTGGGCTTCCCGCGGCTGTAAATTTTGGAAGTTTGAAGTTTCTTCCAAAAATGATTGTTTAAGCTAGACCCAGCTTAAGAATTTCCAGTCTAATTTGGGGGCTACATCTTTATGACCTCTTCGCATTAAGGTTACCCACCGCTACTTGTGGGAAATTTTACCAATACGATATATAAGTTACGTTGTGTTCTATATTCAGTTAATTCGTTGTATATTGATTAATCGTATTTATTAATCACTATACTAGATTAGGGGTCATCCGCTACAGCCTATATCTTAGTGTTATTCAATAGAATGTACGTGTTGGTCTTTAGTATCTCCTCACTATCGCCTAATATTACATCATTAGCATATGACACTTTATTAATACCATTGAATTGCAATCCTTCTTTACCTACTAAAAATTTGACGCATGTTCTAGTATAAAAGTTGAATAGTAGAAGAGGTAGTGCATCTCCTTGCTTTTACCCATTGTGGATTTTAAAAGTATCTGAGAACTGTTTGCCTACCCGCACCCTATTCTTAATTCCATTTAGACACATTCGAATAATTCTAACTTTTTAGGAATTCCAGTAGATTACTTTAAAATTTTTCCCCTCTTAATTGAGTCTTTTTAAAGTCTATATAATTGATGCACAGTGTCATTGTAATCCCATTTTTCTCTAATATCTGTCTTACATTAATAATCTGATCTATTCTAGACCTATTTCTTCTAAATCCACATTGGTGATCTCCCATTATGTCGTCAATATAGGGAGAAAGTCTGGATATTGAATTTATGTTAGAATTTTGACGAAATTGAGATGCCCGTATTATTTATAATATAAAATATAGTACCTGAGATTTCAGTCTTCCTCAACATTGGATGTGGGGTGTGGAGTACTTTCGAAGCATATGTTTCATCTTCAGCTTGTGAATTGGTACTGGTTGTTCGTGAGAATTCTGTAGAGCGGGTTGACGTCATTGGGTGAGTTCTCATTCAGCAGGTGAGCGTTTTTGGTTTATTTTAGTATCTCGATTTCTTCTAGAATGTTGATTTTGAGTTTGTTGTTTTCTCTATGGATGACGGGTGCGTTGTCGATGGTATTGAATTGGTGACCTGTATCTATGACATGTTTTACAAAGCTGGATTTGCCTTCATTACATCTAAAGTCTTTGAGATGTTCGTTATATCGTATGTTGAAATTTCTAGTTCTGCCAATGTAAAACTTCTCATAGCTACTGCATTTTAGTTTATAAACACCTTTGTTTTTGTAAATATCGGTTTTTCCATTTTTTTGTGATTATGTTATTTAGTTTGTTGGTGGTTCTGAAGGCGATTCTTATATTTTTGTATGGTTTTAGCCAGTTTTTGTGTTTCGGGACCAATACATGTGAGAGTTAATCACTTAGTTTTATTATTGTCTATATCTATATTCAATGCAGTTTGCTAATTCTTTCTTTTTTAAATAAAAAAGGAAGAATTAGCAAACTTAACTGCATTTAACAGAGATTTAATAGAGATATATACAATAATTGAAGTAAGAATGATTAAAATAATAAACCCATTAAAATTGATTGTATATGAAATTAATATTAATGGGGCGATTTTATGAATACTTATGAGAATAAAACAATTATTCCATCTTAATACTACTCACATATATTGGTCCCAAAACACAAAAACTGGCTAAAACCATAAAAAAAAGACAAAAATATAAGAATCGCCTTCAGAACCACCAACAAACTAAATAACATAATCACAAACAAAATAGAAAAAAAACAGACATTTACAAATACAAAGAGTTTATAAACTGAAATGCAGCAGCTGTGAGAAGTTTTACATTGGCAGAACAACTAGAAATTTCAACATACGATATAACGAACTTCTCAAAGACTTTAGATTTTAATGAAGGCAAATCCAGCTTTGCAAAACATGTCATAGATATAGGTCACCAATTCAATACCATCGACAATAATTTATCCGTCGTCCAAAGAGAAATCAACAAACTCAAAATCAACATTCTCGAAGAAATCGAGTTAATAAAAGAAACCAAAAACGCTCACCTGCTGAATGAGAACTCACCCAGTGACGTCAACTCGCTCTACAGAATTCCCACGAACAACCAGTACCAATTCACGAGCTGAAGATAAAGCATATGTTTCGAAAGTACTCCACACCGCACATCCAATGTTGAGGAAGACTGAGATCTCAGGTACTCTATTTTTAGATTTTCAGGCTCGTAAAAAATCCTTAAGCCTGAATGAAAAGGCCCTTAAGCAAAATTTACCGAACTTTCCCGTCCTAGTACTACCTTGGTTTCCTAGATGTCAGTATGAGGCGGAACGCTGACCACGTACCACTCAAAATGACATCTATACGAAAATAAGTGTAACTAAATTATTATGGCTCAAATTCTTCCCTGTAGGGGGAGAGCGCCTAAATCTCTGTAAAGGGAAAACATAGCCTTACAATACAAAAAAAAAAAATATGTATACAATTCTCTATCATAAGAGGCAGTGCCATCTGATGGCTTCTATAATAAGAAAGCATTTTAATAGGAATTTTTGTTTCATTGTAGTAACGCTTTAGCGACACGGTTGGTAGCACACTAACGTTTAGAGTTGAAGGTCTCGGGTTCATAATTTTCTTTTCATGTAATATTTGACCTTCATTGCTAATTGTTAAAGTTTAATTTAATTATATATTATATATATATATATATATATATATATATATATGTGTGTGTGTGTGTGTGTGTGTGTGTATGTATGTACGTATGTGTTCATCCCTACAATTCCCCTAAATGACAAAAAAAATCCATACAGCTCAGTAGTAAAAAAAAAAATCTGTGTATGTACTTGAATATGAACGCCTGCAAGAAACTGTTCTCAATTCTTTACTCCCTAAGTTGATTTAAAAACTCAATTTCCTCGGAATTATAACAAATACTTGACTCTTCTAATGCTATAATATTATTGACTGATCTGACAGACTATAGATCCCCAAATGCATGAGTTCTATTTGTATGTTATCTCTGAATCTTTCACAATACCTATGAGTAGAGCACGGAACTCATCTCGCAGCCGTCAGTCATTCACTACCATTATTTAATTATAAATTAACTGATATTTTAAGTTCCACATAAAGAAAATGCTACCTGCAAGCAACTATTTTCAGCATTTTGTATGCACCTATAAAAATATTCATCTAGGAAACTTTTTTATGTTTTATTTTATTTTATGTTTGTTACCGTTAATTTTAGACCATATTCGTATTGTGCATTGTTAAATTTTAATAATATTTTAAAATTGTAGTAAGTACATATATTTTTCTATTATTTTATTATTCGCCAGTTGAATGGAAGATAGGACCACAGGATCTTAACCCTGCCAGCTTAAATAATGCATTATTATTATTATTATTATTATTATTATTATTATTTTATACTAACATTATCATTATATACATTTTTTTGCAAATTCCCCAGGTTGTCTTTCGACATTCCTGGTTTCTCTCCTGGCATGGGGTACTTGTAACCTACTTCTGAGGTTGGGGGCGGCTGGAAGGCGGGGTTACGTTGCCCCGATGATATGATGGGTGATGAAGATGATAGTGGTGCGCCAGGAGAGTCCCTAATCCTAAGCTTAATCTAAGATGAATATGAATGATGATGATTGCGATGGCCATATGATTTCGAGGACCGTTTGGGCCTTAAAGTTTTCCTGACATTTGTCTTACAGGTGAGGAAAAACCCCGATAAAAACCTCACCCAGAAAAACTGTCCCGACCGGGGATCGAACCCGGGCCGGCTGCGTGACGAGGCAGCACGCTACCTCGAGACCACAGCGGTGGACTTATCATTATATATAATTGAGTATTTATTTAAACTCCGCCATGGCCGGTCCCAAGCCCGGATGAGAAAGGAGGAGGGGGAGGAGTAACAACCTCGTTAAAAAAACAGGGTTCAGTTGGCTCCGACTGATAGTACTCTGTAAGGGCCCCTAGCCAGGGTTACGGTGAAGACCTCAACGGCAGAGTCGGCGCAGAAGGAGTCCTTCATCACGGCGGATCTGGCGGAAGAGGCAACCCTATCTCTAAGGGAAATAGAGAAACGCTGCCTTGCGGTGAAGAGGGATCTTCAAAGGCTATGGGAGGAAAACCCAGACAGAAATTTTCCTGGTCCTCCAGGTTGGGGGTTTATGCTGTGGGCCAGCTCCCCACACATTAGAAAAAAAAACAAAATGCTAAAAGACCAAATCAATCAAAGCCGGACAGAAAAAAGTATGAAAGACAAAAGCAACGAAAACGGACATTGAATATAGGCACGTGGAATGTACGAGGAATTAGAAACAAAATTAATGAAGTAGCAGGAGAATTGTTCCAGAACAATATAGATATTGCAGCAGTGACGGAAACAAAAAAGAAAGGATCGGGAAATTCATATTTAGGAAACTACATACATTTTTGGTCAGGTGTAAATAAATCAAAAAGAGCTAAAGCAGGAGTATCAATGTTTGTAAAAAAGGAAATTAGAAACAAAATGGAAGCAGAAGAAAGCATAATTGAAAGAATTGAGGAAAAGGAATTAAAGTGGTTAGGACATGTTTTAAGAATGGAAGATGAGCGATGGCCGAAGCAACTATATGAATGGCATCCTAACAGAAAGAAGAAAAGAGGAAGACCAAGGTTAACATGGAAGGAAAACATGAAGACAGTAATGCAAGCTAGAGGGCTAAGCATCGAAGATGCCCAAGACCGTAGGCTTTGGAGGTTTGGCACGGGAAGACGGCAGCAGCTGTAAAAACCCGAAGATAGATAGAGAGAGTATTTATTTAATAATTTCTACGTGTTCTAATATTTTATTCGTGCTTGGAATTTCCTCTTCTTTTTTTATTAAAATATACCAATAGGCCAAACTTAAACCATAAATTTATTTTATTTTATTCTTTGTGCTAAAAAATCTAGTGGTTTTCTTCTTGTCATTTAATCCGAAGTTGGAGAGTTAATTCTGGACGCTTTGTTTATATTTGTTAGGCCTATACATTTATTACTTCGTTTTAATCCATGGATTTCAGGACATAAAAATCTTTGAAAAGTATGTAAAACTTGGATACCGGAGATTTATGACACTTAAAAGAACCTCAAACCGGAAATACGAGATATCTGAACACCTCGCATCCAACTTCGAATTGTGAAGCTAATACCTTCTTGTTCTTGTAAGCCCATGTTTCCCTTAACAGAGATTTAGGCGCTCTCCCCCTATAGGGAAGATATTTGAACCATACTAATTTAGTTACACTTGTTTTCGTATAGATATCATTTGAGTGGTCCGTGGTCAGCGTTCCTCCTCATACTGACATCTAGGAAACCAAGGTAGTACAGGACGGGAAAAATTCGGTAAATCTTGCTTAGAGGCCTTTCATTACAAGCTTAAGGATCTTTTACGAGCCTGAAAATCTTCAGACTCGGGACCCACGGCTTAAAGTCCCTTCCGGAGGACTTTTGCTCCTTGGATTTTTCCGTCCTAAAAAATCCATCGACTCCGGCCGGGTTTGAACCCGCGATTCTCGGGACCAGAGGCAAGGAGCGTAACCACTAGTCCACCGCGGTAATACCTTAGATGTTAAATAGTACCTTTCATCATCACTGTTGCGGTAACGAAATTCAAATTTATAATTTATCTTGATCACATAGGAAGGCTAAAATAAATCCCAAATACATTGCAAATTTATTCGGTTGAGATGTTTTCTGAGACCTGGAAATTTTTATATCACTATTTTATATTACAGCTTATGAAGTAGTCTATACGTTTTCCGATAATAATCTTTCTATAGCACTATAATTAGGTTTTTACTGGAGATTTATCGATGTTTTGACTATAACATAACACATTCTTTATTCGCAGTTTTTGTTATATATAAAACTGCATGGCACCTATAGCCCTAGAATACCTTAGCTCACTAGACGGCTGCTAACCTCACATCCACATACGCCAGTTACAAGGGTCACCTAACCAGTATAAGGGTAACATGTGGTGTTAGCATTATACTCCCAGCAGTTACAACTGTTTTTTTTTCAACATGGAGCCGGTATTATTATACCTATAATATTCCTTACCATTTTGGATGGGCACCGGTTCCATATTAGCCAAACTTCCGTCGTAAAATTTCTTCCATCAAGGGAATTTGAATCAGTGCACATGCCGTAAGCTCTTCTACGAGATATGATACCTTAATTCATTATGTAAATATTATTTTTTTCTGTGAACTTACACTTTTGGTGCATTTTTAATATAATTTATATGTAAATCAAATAATAATAATAGTTTTTAAGATAAAATCCCTGTGTTAAATTCTGCATAAAGATTTGTTAATATACTCTTCAAAAAATTGGGATATCATGTCATAAGAAAATGGGCTGTATTGGAATATTAACGACGTGAGACATCCCGGATGTACAAAATCACAGTGCAAAGCTGTATATTTCATTATGCTGCAAGGACGTTCATTTTCAGGTCGCTTGCTTTTGGTTGATTAATGCAATCTGCATCTAGAGAATATTTATAATTGTATACCAAGAATCTAACCTTACCATATCCAATGACACCGAGTTCTATCGACATCCGAAAACCAATACATAATATAATTTATCTTACTGGCCATTTCTGATTTTCATGTCATGACGCCGTAATTGTAATTACCTAAATAAGGGAATGACCTACAGAAATGAAAATTTCAAACCATGTTGGTAATTTTTTTAAATATAAGTTTAACATCCCAAGGGTACCAGGTTCGATTTCCTGCTATTCCGTAGATTTTTTTCTGTAAGTAGGATATGTTCGGTTTAGAAGGGATTTATTCAATATTGTGAGGACAAATGAGAAGCTATTTGAATTGAATACTAACAACGAAATCCGGTTAAGGTAACTAATATATATTTTCAAATGCCCCAGGTTTGTCTTTCGACATTCCTGGTTTCTCTCCTGGCATGGCGTACTTGTAACCCACTTCTGAGGTTGGGGCGCCTGGAAAGCGGGGTTACGTTGCCCCGATGATATGATGGGTGATGATAATGGTGCGCCAGAACAGTCCCTAATCCTAAGCTTAATGTGTGAATATGAATGATGATGATGATTGCGATGGCCATATGATTTCGGGGACCGTTTGGGCCTTAAAGTTTTCTTGACATTTGTCTTACAGGTGAGGAAAAACCCCGATAAAAACCTCACCCAGAAAAACTATCCCGACCGGGGATCGAACCCGGGCCCGCTGCGTGACAAGGCAGCACGCTACCCCGAGACCACAGCGGTGGACAGGTAACTAATATAACGTCGAGAAAAATCGTCTTATTCTTCTTCTTATTCTTCACGGTTTAGGCTTATTTACTAGCCTGTTCCGGCTCCAAATTCCTGCTCTTTCCATCTTTTCCTTGGTCTTCCCAAACTTCTTCTTCCTCGTGGTGAATAGTTGTATGCTGCTTTGGGTATTCTATTCTCAATCATCCTTGCCAAGTGTTCTTTCCAGTTTGTTCTGTATTTCTCTATTGTTGAGTTTAATTCCTCTATTTTTAGTTGTCTTATTTTTGTGTTATGTTTTTGTCTGTTCTTTGATATCCTGCTATTGGTCTGAGGAATCTCATTTCAGCAGTCTGTATCCTGGCAGATGGTTGTGTTGTTATTGACCATGTTTCGGATCCATAAGTAATAATAGTCACTGCAATTGTCTTGTATAATTTCATTATAGAGTCTTTCCTGGCTTTATTTTGCAAAGTTCTTTTTAGTGTACCTGTTATATAATTAAAACTTATTTATTTTGTTATTTATATCCGTTTCTGCTGTGTATGATATTTCGCAACCTAGGAAATTATATGTTACTACTTGTTCTATTGGTTTATTTTCTAATATTATCTTTGTCCGAACTGGATGAGCACCCTTGAAGGCCATTGTTTTTTATTTTTGTGGATATTTCCATGTTGTATTTTTTTTGATATTTTCATTTAGCGTTGAGAAAATACCTCCTTATAATATTCTTCTCAAATCTTCTACTCAGTACCAGTAACCACTTCAGTCGGTCTCGCCCGTTATTAGAATTGTAGTTCCTCGGATTTAATTTTAAAATATGTTAGTGATTGACTTTTTGTGTTAGTTCAGTATACAGCACTCCGTTTCTCCAAGAATGGTCATACTTTTTTTTTTGCTCCTGTGTGAAGGGATAGGCTATTCATTAGAGTTGCTATTCTGCTATTGATGTGCAAACATTCACCCGCCTTTTACTATGCGCAATATATGTTGATGAATTTATTGCAATATTGAACAAAAAAAAAGGTTTAAGACAAATTAGCATTTATACTACACTAAATTAAAATAAAACAAACTAAATAAAAAAAGTTGAGTATAAAATAAATACATACATAATTATTTTTTACATGTACTAAACAATGTGGATAACTTACTGAGGAACCCGCAGGTTCATGGCCGCACGGACATGAAGCTTTCTATTTATCCATATCATCAGGTAATGTTTTCCAATCAATTCCTATGAATTAACTTCCCTTAAATCATGGTTAATGTTATTCTTCCACTTCCTCCCTGGCCTATCTACTGTGTGATTCCCTTTATTTTTACCATGCCTCTCTTCCATTCCTTATTCTTGCCAAATGTTCGGCTCCATCCAGTCTAACAGACGTCACTGTTCTTATCATATATTTTAAATATAATGTAGCGCACTGTTACATAGTTTTTTCTATTATTCACCTCTCTGTTTGTTTCTCTTTGGTCCAAAAAAAATCCTAAGCACTTTATTCTCAAATACTCGTAATATTTTCTTCTCCTTAAAGTTTGAAATAATTCATATCATATAACTGGAAGAATCACCGTTTTGTACATTTTTTTGAGGGAAGGTGGGATGACAAGAGTCCTGTATTTGCACACAATAGGGCTAGATGAGCAAAATCACCATTAAGAGGATAATATAATTCTAACGGTACTTCAATCACTTAACTCCATCAGCAAAAAAAAAAAAATCAAAGAAAATAGTGTTTGTACAAAAATAATAATATATGATACTCCTTTAGAATAGGTCATAAGTTTCAAATATTTAGAAGAGGTAACTTATAAATATACTAGTTAAAAAAAGACTCCCCGTTTTCCTCCAACAGATATGCGGTACAATAAATAGAACGTTGAAAGAAAAAAAATAAATAAAGAAAAGTCAAATTAAGTTCTATACGGCGTTAGCAATACTAATTCAGCTATATGAATCAGAAACTTGTACCATGACACGAAATTACATTAGCAAATTTCAGGCTTCAGAAACGAGGGTTTTGACATCAGTTATGGGTTATACTAGGTTGGATAAATTTAAAAATGAAGACATAGAAAGTAATTCAGTGTCATATCGTTAGAGGAAATGATTCATCATAATAGAGATCAGTGGATTCAACACCTAGAGCTACAGTCGGATTCCTAGAAGAATTCTTGATTGTAAACCTGAAGGAAGGAGAGGTTTGGGAAGACCACAGAAACGTTGGTTGGAGAATATGTGAAGGCGGAATAGGCTTAATAGCTTAATCCCTGATTTAAGAAGAAGAAGAAGAAGAAGAACTCCACCAGCTAACACGAACGGAGATACCAGTCTTAGGCTACAGAGAATAACATAAACAGCATTGTTTATTGTAAGATCCTCGTGTGTTATCTTTTTTAATAAATATAAATGCTGCTTAGAATTAAGGAATTTGGTTTACATAAAAAGCTAGTTTTCTCCCGGTTTCGATGAAAGTGAATGGTTGGTAAATTCCGCCCGTCACGAAGAAGATCGAGAAAGTGAGTACAACTTCCCCTACTTCTTGTTGTCCTTGACCCAAAGGCCTACTTCCTGCTTGTTGACTTGTTCGCTTGGCCACTGACCCGCTTGGAAAGTGAAAGGCGGGTGTAATACAGTCGTTCAATGGCCGCTATACTCTCTCCCTACTTCTTAATGTGTACAACTTCCTAATCTTCCTACAATTATTCTCACAGTGTTTACTTTAAATCAACTTCTCCATCTTCCTGTAGCTACTCTCTCCATATCTAAGGGTCAATTTCACTAACAGAGGTAACTGTATTACGCCAGTTTTACCTGTGTATAATGCATAGCTTAAACTGGCGTAATGTGGTTACCTCTGTTGGTGAAACCGACCCTAACTCACAAACTTTAATCATTTTGCAGCAATACTAGCTGTGCTGTTCGCAAACTTCTGTTTTGATTAATTTTATCTCTGGCTGCTCTTCTTTTTCTTCTCTTTGTTTTAGGTCCATCACCTGTTCCATC
>JASPKZ010010069.1:0-42500 GCA_030220185.1 Diploptera punctata | reverse complement strand
AAATATTGGAATATCTGGGTCATATTCTACTAATGGTTAAGATCAGAATTCTCTCAAACTTTTAGATTTTAAACCTGGTGGTAGATAGAAGGTCGGCAGACCCAGACTAAGAATGGTTTGACGATGTCCAGGCTGATATTACAAAGGCAGACATAAAATGACGGAGACTGAAGTTTTTTTCTCAGAATGATTGGGGGGGGGGCTATTATGAGAGAGGCTAAGGCTAGATATAAAGGGCCGTAATTCCCAATGTAAATAATAATAATAATAATAATAATAAGATAATAATAATAATAATCATAATAATCAATAATCCCCCATAGTAATTCTGCCCGAAGGCAGGTGTTTCATTGCAATTATAGCATTTTCATGCTATGCTTGCAGCTTTACTAGGGAATTGTAGATGTGGTAGCTTCCCGTGTGTTTTCCACACCGGTGAAGTATGATGATGATGATGATGGCCATATGATTTTGGGGTCCGTTTGGGCCTTAAGGTTTTCCTGACATTTGTCTTACAGGTGAGGAAAAACCCCGATAAAACCTCACCCAGAAAAACTGCTCCGACGGGGGATCGAACCCGGACCAGCTGCGTGACAAGGCAGCACGCTACCTCGAGACCACAGCGGTGGACAATAATAATAATAATAATAATAATAATAATAATAATAATAATAATAATAATAATAATAATAATAATAATAATAATAATAATAAATTGTATTCAACTTTAAAACTCTTATTTTTATTGTTTATTCAAAGTTTTCCCTTCTTGATTCTCTTCTTTAATAGTCAAATTCATAGCAAAGTAGTTAAATTGATCTATCAATCTAATGTCCATATTTACAATATATATTTTGTGCCAATGATCTACTATAAAGTAAGTCTTTTTTTATATAAAATGTTTTATTTCCCCATAGGATTGAGTTTAACTTATTATTTTCTCGATTTTAGATAAACCTTCTTCAATCAACCTCTAAAATTGATCCCACATATTTTAATTTATAGCTCATTATCATTTCTTCTCGTTCAAACTTTACCTCTTTTATCTTCAATAATGATGATGATATAATAATAATAATAATAATAATAATAATAATAAATAATAATAATAACTAATTACTTAGGAAAATTTTTGGACCAAAGAGAGATGAACAGACAGGTGAATGGAGAAGACTACATAACAATGAACTGCATGGTCCTTTATAGGAAGCCAGATATAATAAGAACAGTTAAGTCTCGTTAGACTGCGATGGGCAGGACATGTTGCACGTATGGGGAATGAAAGACTTGCATGGAAGCTTCTTGTAGGGAAAGCCGAGGGAAAACGGCCAGTTGGTAGACCAAGAATGAGGTGGGAGAATAACATTAACTATGATTTGAGGGAAGTACATTATACAGGGAATGATTGGAAAGTATTAGCTCAGGATAGGGATGTATGGAGAGCGTATGTCCGCGCGGCCATGAACCTACGGCTTCGATAGTGCCAGTGAGTAAGTAAGTAAGTATAATAACTAATTACATTAAGTTTTATTTTTATTTAATTAATTAATACGGATTTTCATCAAGTAAACACCAACTTAATTGATTAATTAATGATGATGATGATGATGATAATAATATAATAATAATAATAATAATAATAATTATTATATATCTATCTTCGGGTTTTTACAGCTGCTGCTTTCTTCCCGTGCTTAACCTCCAAAGCCTACAATCTTGGGCATCTTCAATGCTTAGCCCTCTTGCTTGCATTAATGTCATGTTTTCCTTCCATGTTAACTATGGTCTCCCTCTTTTTTCTTCTTTCTGGTCGGATGACATTGATATAAAAAAATAATAATAATAATAATAATAATAATAATAATAATAATAATAATAATAATAATAATAATAAATTTCATACCTAGGAACAATAATTACAAATAGGAATGAGATGCAAAAAGAAATTAAACATAGGCTCAATTCTGGAAATGCGTGCTATTATGCATTACAGAGACTCTTGCCGTCCCAACTCCTTTAAAAAACGTTAAACTGAAAATGTATAAAACTATTATTCTACTTGTTTATATTATATGGATGCGAAACATGTACTCTTACTTTAAGGGAAGAAAGGAGATTACAAGTATTTGAGAATAAAGTTCTTAGGAAAAATTTTGGACCAAAGAGATGAACAGAAGGTGGATAGAGAAGACTTGCATAACAGTGAATTACATGGTCTTTATAGGAAGCCAGATATAATAACAGTTAAGTCTCGTAGGCTGCGATGGACAGGACATGTGGCACGAATGGGGGAATGAAAGACATGCATGGAATCTTCGTGTAGGAAAACCACAGGGAAAACGCACAGTTGGTAGACTAAGAATGAGGTGGGAGAATAAAATTAACTATGATTTGAGGGAAGTAGATTATACAGGGAATGATTTGAAAACATTAACTCAGGATAGGGATGTATGGAGAGCTTATGTACGCGCGGCCATGAACCTACGGGTTCGATAGTGCCAGTGAGTTAGAGTTAATATAAACATCTATAAGACTCGTCCTGGTCTCATAAATTTTAATTAAAAAGTTGGATTCATCTCTTCTTCTTCGACCTACCAAAATTAATTTTGCCTTCTAGGCTATAATCTAAAACAATTTTGGTAGCGTGAAAGTGCATTAATTCTCTGAACATGCTGCCACCAATTGTTCCTGAATTAGCCTACTCTGTTTTATCCACCATCTTAAAACGATTTAATTTATTTCTGATATCTTCACTTTTTATTTTATCCAAAAATTGTGCAACCGGCTAATGCTTCTAAAAAACCTCATTTCTGCTGCCTATTGTTCTTTCTTTTATTTTGTTTGAAGTCCAAAACTCACATTAATGTAGGGACGGCCATTACCTTGCAGAACTTCAATTTAGTTTTTCTTCTAGAATATTTCAATTCTCTCTTAATTGTAAAATGAAATTTACTCAGAGTATATGAAATTATAAAAGTATGTATCTTATATGCAGTCTCTCTCAACTGTTAAAATAATTATAACATTATAGGCCTTTCGGGACGTGTCCCATTCTCAGCAGAAAGTTGTTCGTTACTCTCCAACTACTATCCAGGCCTACAACGTTTTAATTATTTTAACAGTTAAGGAGGATGAATTGAAGGTACATAAAATTTTTATATAATCTAACACCTCACGAAATTTTACCATGAAGAAATGTGTTGGTATTAAATGTACTAAGCTTATTAAAAAGATCTTCTTTCTTAAAATAGGATATATTAAACCCTTAGGTACTTAAAACTGTTCACTTGTTTCATCATCCGAAATAATTTTGCCTCGTAACATATCTATTAGCTTGACAGCGAACAAAATACAGTCGTGCAGACAAGGCAATATTGTATTATCAGTGCATTTTGTTCGCTACCAAGTATTGTAATTGATAAAACTTTGAGTTAGTTATTACTTAATATATATATATATATATATATATATATATAGTGAGTTTCACTCGACTTGCGGCCACTACCGTGGACACTGCGTGGACAGCGCTAGTTCATGACTCAATGCTTGCAGTCACTTTTCTCTCTATCGGCCGCAGGTCGAGTGAAACTCACTGCATATATTAAAAAGGGAAGGCGAAATCGGACGTCCCTGCCTTACTCCTCTATTTATGGTTGCCGTTATATAAATCTTTTTTTTATTTTTTCATTCCAGTTTCTACAAATATCTTGTTTTCTATGCGCAAACTTCTTATTACCGTTATTAAATGTTGATTTACATATTTCTGTTTCATAATATTCCATAATTTATTTATGTTTAATTTATCAAAGGCATTTCGAAAACTATCAACAATACAAAAGTTGGTATACCATCCTCCGTAACATCGTTTCCCAACCTGTGGTTTCAAGGGATTCGCCAACATTTTTCCGTAATGGCAGGTTTCGAGATTAGGTCTATTTTTTTCCCCTTAATATCTCCGTTATTGTCATAATAATAATAATAACAACAACAAAAACAATATAAAAATAATAATAAATTATCATTATCATTTTAAAATAAAATTAACCCTATAATGCCCCTTGTTACGAATGTATACCGCTATTTGTGCGAAAAGTCGTTTTCTTCATAAGGCTATTAAAAAAATAAATATAGAAACAGACTTTGTGCTGAAAGTGATTGAGACTTTATTTAACTTCTGTGGTTCCTAACTTCAAAGCTTTGTGCCACGGAAAGCAGGCGCAACCTTCTCACTGAATTCCAAGGAAGAGGTGAGTAATGTATTTATTATTGCAACTATGCCTGCACGTTTTGTAACTTTTAAGCCGTAACTAGAATAACTTTAGTTTTTAACCGTTAAGGGTTAAGTTAATTTAAGTTTATTAAACCTTTTGCTTGGAATTAAATTTTATGCATGTCTATTGTATGTTTACTTAAAAGTCAGTGGTTCACCCAACTCAAATCGTTATGGAAGGGGTTCGCGAGTCGAAAAATGTTGGGAACCGCTGCTCTGTAAGATCGTAAATATACAATGTGAAAAGTATCTCCATTTCCTGAACCCAATTTGGGGTTATACGATTATATAATAATGTATTTACTTATATACAGAATTTTAATGTTTACACATCTTTCTGTGCCTAAAGTTTTATTTTTCTTCTCCACACGTCTCTCTCCATACAATCCATGTCCTCCAGTCCCCTTGCTCTCATTCCAGTTCTTATTTCCTGCATCCACGAGTTTCGAGGTCTTCCTCTCCTCCTTCTTCCAGGTGGACACCATTCCAATGTTTTCCTGGGTAAATAATAATAATAATAATAATAATAATAATAATAATAATAATAATAATAATCATTCCAGGTGGACACCAATCCAATGTTTTCCTGGGCAAATATAAATAATAATAATAATAATAATAATAATAATAATAATAATAATAATAATAATGATAATAATCTCTTTTGTGCCCTGTGGTCTATTGGATGCTATGCTAAACCTAGGAGGCCAGGATGGCATATTCCAATCCGAATGGAAAGTATTACGTTTTTTAGTATTTATGGCTTAGTTCAGAAAGGAAGTAGTGCCGAATGTTAAGAATTGTAAAAGGGCCAAATTTATTTTAATTGAAACTTACATAGGTATACTCACAGTGTTGTGTTTATGTCTGTGTTTTGAGCCTTTTGTCACTAAAAAAAATTGATGCCATCTTGAAATCGCGACAGCCTTGCTGTTTAAGTTATGGTTATTTTTCTATAAGATTAAAATGTCCATAAAACTGTTTACAATAACATGTTTATGAAGGACGACAGTAAAATAACAACGTTAATACTCTTCAACCTACCTTTGTCCTTCAGACGACAATAACATGTGTGTTATGTATGAACAAAATATCGTAATAAAACAAAATTCACTTTAAACTGTGACATGATGTTACACAAAACATTCCAACTGCAAAATAACAATGGTTGACGTATTTCACGTAGACATAGACTCCCCTTTAATTGTGGTAAACTTAACAATAAAAATATGGCGCCCAGAACCAATTGGGAAATAGCCACGTCTCGGTTTATATTAACAGAAGAGAGTATGATTTAGGTTTGCATTTTAATACAATCCCCTCACTCTACAATTTGTTAGAGGGAACCTGCGTATATGACCTACATACACCCAGCGCTACAGCCCTAACGCTATTATAAAATGAGTGACTGATGAAGTATCCATCCATAGTAATTCTGTCCGAAGGCAGGTCCTTCACTGCAATCATAGCATTTTCATGCTATGCTTGCAGCTTTACTAGAGAATTGTAGATGTGGTAGCTTCCCACACCGGTGAAGGATGGTGATGATGATGATAATGATAAGGATGATGATGGCCATATGATTTCGGGGACCGTTTGGGCCTTACAGTTTTCCTGATATTTGTCTTACAGGTGAGGAAAAACCCCGATAAAAAACCTCACCAGAAAAACTGCCCCGACCGGGGATCGAACACGGGCCCTCTGCGTGACAAGGCAGCACGCTACCTCGAGACCACAGCGGTCGATTGATGAAGTATAAACAATATCAAACTACAAACGTAGCACATCCCTTACTTTATGAAGTACTTAATGTTGCAATGACTGTTCGTCGCTGTAACGTAGTCGGTAGAGTCTCTACCTTCCACTCCGGCGACCCGGGTCCGATTCCCGGCGGGGTAAAGGATTTTTAAAGTCTCAACCTTGGGATTGGGTATGTGTCGTGTCTTAGTTGTACCTATTGGGTTTAATTCCTCTAAAAAAATGTTGCTATGCCAATATAAAATGTTGCCATAACAATAAAATAATGAGATATCTCAATGTATACAGAATGCCAGTATCTCTTATAGCTTATGTTGATCTCGGGAATCTCCTGAACATTTGCAAAAAATCGGATCAACGGTATGGTCGCGCATAGAATATGAACAAACAAACATATAAATGTGCAGAATACCAGTAGTTCTAAGCATACATATTACAGGACTAGAAGACCTTTGGCTACCTGCCGGCTTCTGACTTCACATCCACATGTGTTAATCACAGATGTGGACGATAATGGAGCCAGTATAGGTGTCAGCGTGTCGATTCCTCAACCGTTATAGCTGGCTACTTATTATAACTAACCAAATTCCTCGCGTAGCTGGGTGGGCACCGGTCCCATATTCACCAAAATTTCATTAGAATTTCCTTCTCCAAGGGTAGATATATATATATATATATATATATATATATATATATATACAAACGTTAAGCGTTATCACATCTAACAGTAAGCTAAATAAATAATATATCACCGCTTAGTCTATAATAACGTAATTGAATCTCACATAAAGGATCAGAGATCAATTCATGATCAGTTGAATATTAGCCAGTTGAGGTTTTCCATAGTTTATTTTAATTCTGAAGAAAATTTCAGATTTTTCAAGCCACACCTTCCTGAAAAATCGCCGGCCTCGTAATTTTCAAAATTCAGCTTCAACAAAAACAAACTTCAGACGTCAGAACCGTGCAGTTTGCATAATGGAGCTAAATCAAAAGACGTCAGAACCATTGCGCAATGGAACTAAATTAATGTTGCATCAACGGTTGAAAGTTAGAGTCAAGTTAAGAACGTTCTATCCAGATGTGCTACGAGTAGACGTGCGAGAGTCAACTTTATAGACCAATCACTGCAACAACCTCTGAAGAAAATCGACATATGACAATTTAGTTAAAGGGACTCTAAATGATAAATAATAAATATACCTGGTTTCATCTGTGAACATAACAAGAGATTACCATTTACATAGAAACAACTAACTTCAGAAAAATCATCATCATCAGGACAACAGCCCAAATTGGGCCTCGACTTCTAGGAGTAGACAGATCTTCATCTCTGGCGACCTTCCACATGTTGTAAATGTCAAACTTGTTCACTTCCTCAACAACTGCATTGGCATTGGTCTTCCAGCCGACCTATTACCATCATTCTCTTAGATATCTATTATTTTCACATGCCCGGCCCATCTCATTTTGCTTGTTTTTATTGACGCGACATTGTCTGGTGATTAATTCAGTTTGGCAGATCGAGATCGTCCATGGCGGAGTTCTTCAGATATGATTACAATGACATTGTTAGTCAGAAAGCATCTCCAAGAATGTAAAGAAGTACAGTCCAATTAACATGTTTTAAACTAATTACAGTTGTGCCCCATTTTCTATTAAGAATGAAGATTTGTTTTGCATGCTCATTAGAGCATTTCTTTTGACTGAACGTGCACAAATTTATTTGTGAATTTATTCATCATAATTATCATAAATAATACGATATAGATCATCTGATCTGTTCCGTGGCAGTAGTTATCTTCAGTTGATAACTGGTCACTTCATCGTCGTTTTGGCCGTCCAACACCTCATCGTCTGGGTCTATAGTTGTATAATCTTCCTGAAATTTGGTTTAATGTTATTATCTGCATGTGTTCATTTATTTATATAACTGTGCGTTATGTCTGCTATATCTAGAATGTTCAATTCATTCTCTAATGACTCGTTTGCTTGTGTGTATATATCTCTTCAGCGGTCTCAATATCTTCACTATTGCTTCTTCCATTATTCTTTTTTTTTAGTTAGATTCCAAACATCTGAACCGTACACCAATGTTGGCATCACCATCATTCTGTAAAACATCAGAACTTTGCCATGATCATCCTGAGAAGGTTCCATATTAATTTTTGGAATTTTAATATATTTTTGTCAAAATCGTTTGTATTTCCTGCAGCCTAAATATTCAAAATTATTTACTTGTTTCATCGGTTTACCATTAAGGAATATTTTAAAATCTTACTGGCTTTAAATTTTACTTTTAACTTTTGCCAATTTTAAATTATTTTTTTAGCTATTATGTCCAGATTATATAAGACCATCTGCAGTTTATCTTCTAAGTTGGTAAAAAGCGCTTGATAATAATCGGGTAAAATGTAAAGTGATTAAATTTTTCTTATTTGTATTAAATATTACATGGATATGGTTTTATTTGTTTGAGAAAGAAAAAAGTGGCCAAAATTATTTATTTTAATTTATTTTACTGTGTATCTTTGATGAACATCCAATATTGTAAAATATGTAAAGGAGAAAATATGATTGTTTGGGCATAGTTAAGTTGTTGATACCGCATCCCGATTACGTAATCCGAATTTATATTGTACTGTATATAAAATCACAAACTTTTCATCGTAGAACAACGCATTTGTGACGTCATAGAATATGCACCTTCTTATGAGGTGAAGGTTCTCTTTAGGTTCACTCTATTCATTGGAAAAGCATGGCTGTTTGTTCACAGATAAATACTGAGCTTTCTATCAATAAATGATTTATTTCAGTGAAGGTCTTTCCTGGTGAAACGACCGTGCTCTTATTCTTAAAAGCAATCTCAGTATTTCGTCTACCACAGTGGCAGAGTCGAACGAACTTCAAGAACAAGACCACGGTCATCTTTTCAGGAGAGAAGAAATTTTATTACAAAAATTGAGATCGGCCGCGAGAGCTTATATGACTACTATATAGACCTATGATTTCGTCACTTTGCCAGTTATTTTGTATACCCCTAACACAAAATATAATATATTTCTTGATTTCCAACATAGTTCCGATTAAGATGGATTTTGGTAATTTTGTGACAGTGAATATTTTGTGTTATATATACTTATTTAAAAAAACATTCCTATCATTGTATATGTTTAAGTTCACAAAAATTAGATATACCAGAAAATAGTAATTTAAGGATATGATTACAAATAGGAATGAATGTACAAAAAAGTTAAACATAGATTAAATTCTATTATGCATTTTAGGGACTCTTGTCGTCCCAACTTATCTAAAAGAAAAAAAAAAGTTATACTGAAGGTATATAATAGTGTTATTCTGCCTGTTCTATTACATGGATGCGAAATATGGACGCTTCCTGTAAGGGAGGAGGAAACATTACGATTAATTGAGAATAATGTTCTCAGGAAAGTTTTTGGACCAAAGAGAGATGGACAGGTGAATGGAGAAGACTTCATAACAGTGAGCTACATGGTCTTTATAGAAAGCCAGATATAGTAAGAACAGTTACGTCTCGTGGACTGCGATGAGCAGGACATATGGCACGAATGGAGAATAAAAGAGAGTCATGAAAGCTTATTGTAGGAAAACTAGAGGGAAAATGCTCAGTTGATAAACCAAGAGTGAAATGGGAGAATAATATTAACCATGATTTGAGGGAAGTCGATTAAACTGGGGGCGATTATTAAACGTTAGCTAAGGATAGGGATGTATGGAGAGCTTATATCCGCGCATCCATGAATCTACGCATTCGACAGAACCAGTGAGATATTTAATTATCAAACTTTACCAGAATTATTTTGATGGATTGATATATATTATATATATATATATATATATATTTATATTAATTTACAAAGCTATTGATATAATTGTTTGGATTCTTTTCATCGTGTGGTTTAAATGCCACGTATGTATAATAACTCCCAATAGGGCCTGTGTTAATATCACATAACATATATTTTAATTACTTTTGACACTCTAATTTCCTTCTCTTTCATCATTGTTATTATTTTTATCCTCCTCACTTATGTAGGTATATATCCTGGCCGGTTTCCTTTAAGCAGGAACTTGAGTGGTGTATTAGAAAGGGACACAGCGAGTGCCAGGTGGAACGGGAACAATGGAAGTAACAGTATCACCGAAGACAACACTGGGCAACACATAACGGACACACGCTCAGACCCAAGATGAAGATTTAAAATCTACTAACCTGCCGGTCACCGAATACTGTCCTCAGGAGTGGAAAGTATGGACTCCATCGATCATTTAATGGCGACGAGCCCACTCATTTACTATATTTAATAATGAGAAATAACTGACAAACCAATTAATTGTACACAGTGTCTCTGAAGATAAAAAAATCATGTTCTGCATATCTTAAAATGGGGAACTTTGGATATTTGTCTCTATTTAAGTGTCCTCTTTTTTTATACTTTGTTTCGAGTTCTGCAGTAACTTCCTTTGGTGCTTAGATCTGCCAACTACTTGTGTGATACGTACTGAGTCACAGAAAATTTAGACCATGTTATTAAGCTGATTTAATAATCATAAGTAATGCCATGAGTGATTTCCAAATTCTCTACATAAATCGTGAGTCGTGACTTTATCGATAATTTGGAAATCAAGAGTGACATTTGTTAGGACTATTTAACGAATAAAATTAAGCTCTTTACTAAAAAATAATTATTTGAATATAGTTACCGGTGCTTTAAAATATTTATATAGTTAATGTAAACGGCGATGTTTGAAAACAAATTAGAAATGTGAGGTTATGTATATTCACTGCAACTCGATCATATTATTGATTGCCAAATAGGATCGCAATATTGTAAGAATGCACTCTAGTGGAGAAATAATGAAATACTTCAAACTATTATAATCAACATTATAAGTTAATCATTTATATTTTGAATAAACAACTCAGTAAAATCACTATTCATTATTTGCTATATTCAATGCACTTGTTGGAGAAAAATAATGGTCTAACCTGTTCAGAATATTAAAAAAGGAGGAGCTTTCTTTATCACAAAAGCAGGAGCCGATAAAGAGAAATCGATAAAGAGCGAGGTGACACACGACTGTCATTGGTTAAAACAGAATTCATTGAAACGTGATTGGTCATTGACTACCATTTGCGACATGAGTTAAATAGTCAATATTAATAGTCCAAAGTTGCACCCCTGTCCAAGATGCTCCGTTTTATGTTGCATAATTTCAGACTTATACGTTACTTTCAGAATTGAACATTGTCTTATCAGAGGTATTCAGTATATTATCATAAGTAATGCCACGAGTGATTTCCAAATTATCGATAAATTCACGACTCACGAAGTGAGGAGTGAATTTATCTAGAGAATTTGGAAATCAAGAGTGGCATTTGTTAGGACTATTTAACGAATAAAATTAAGCTGTTTACTCACAAATCATTATTTAACTATAGTTATTTAAAATATTTATATATTTAATGTAAACGGCGATGTTTGAAAACAAATGAGAAGCGATAGGTACGCTTCATGTGCTTCTTTTGTTTATCACTGCAACCAGATCATACTATTTATTGCCAAAGGAACGCAAATATTGTAACAATGCTCTCTAGTGGAGAAAAAATGAAACACACCAAACTGTATATTAATTCATTTCTGATGTCGTATGATGTAAATATGACAATTATTTTTTTCTGGATTATTACCTGGGAAAAAATACATTTAAGAAAGTGCAAACAGTGGTTTCTTTTTTTGGTGGTATAATCAATTGCTACAAATGTTTTTATATTAACTCCCGCATGCGGCACGTGTTGACATTCATGCACCATATATACAATCTGGTAGCCGTATTTCTCACAGCCTCAGTCACTGCAAAATAATGGTCAGACCTGTTCAGAATATTAAAAAGGAGGAGTCTTGTTTAATATGGTAATTATAACACTGATAAATATTTCGTGAAACACGACTCTGATTGGTTGTAAAACAGAAATCATTGAAACGTGATTGGCCATTGAGTCCCATTTGGGGCATGAGTTAAATAGTCTTCACAATCTTCTTATTGCGTTGATTGAGTTACATAACATCTTCCAATACATGTCATTATTGAAGATGTCACTTCGGTTATGCATTACCTATCTCTGTTTCACTCTTTTAGCTCTCTTTCGTTTATTTTTCAGTTCCGACCTTGCCGCTGAGTCTGTGTCCAAGGTCAACTTGTGCAAGGTCATATTGACAAGTGCCGATGTGTCCTTCCTTCTTCCTCTGCTTTATAAAGGGGCTGACCTCGCTAAAGGTCATAGTGTTAAAATTCCCCCTTCTTAATAATTCCTTCTCCTTCCCTTCTAGTAAGTCTTAACTGAAAGTGACGTAAATACATGACTTTTTCAATACGTTACAATTTTATAATTGACTCTTCAAGTTCGCCTTGGGAGTTTCTCCCACGCTGAATGCGGATATGGAATTATTTATACAGTGTTTGAAACTATCTCATTTCTAAATTTTTAAATGACCTAAGAAAGCAAACGCTTTCAACTAAACTGCGGTTTAAAATAATTGGGTTACTTTCTTCTTATTCTTTTTCTTCTTCTTCATCTCCAAGTCGTACTACTACTACAATAGCTACTTCTACTGCTACTATTACTGTTACTACCGCCACTGCTTTTTATTGCATTTACTATCACTACTAATAAAATTCATTGTTAAAACCGTTAGGTGGAGAGTCATAAAAAAATAAGTTAAAGATATACTTTTTAGGTAAAAACGTCCGTCTCCTCAACTTACAAAATATGTATTCTTTATGCCTGTAAGCCTTTCAGAACATCCTCAGCAGGTCCTTCTTCGCTACAATATCTAGTATGATGGTTGATGCTGCTGGTCACGATAACACCACATTAAGACCAGCAGCATCAACCATCATACTGAATATTGTAGCGAAGAGTGACCTGCTGAAGATGGAACGGATGTTCTGAAAGGCCTACAGGCATAAAGAATACATATTTTACCTAAGAAGGTATAATTTAACTTATTTTATTACTATCAGTACCACTATTGTACACCACTCTAAACTTTTGTCATTACTGTTAATGTCATTATTACTAATACCACTACTATCTTTAGTAATGTACTGTTCTATCACTGTTATTGTTAACTAAATCAATGGCACTATCGAACCCATATGTTCAGGACCGCGCGGACATAAGCACTCCATACATTCCTATCCTTAGCTAATATTTTCCATTCATCCCCTGTATAATCCACTTTTCTCAAATCATGGTTAATGCTATTCTCCCACCTCATTCTTGGCATGCCTTACTTACTTACTTACTCACTGGCACTATCGAACCCGTAGGTTCATGGCCGCACGGACATAAGCTCTCCATACATCCCTATCCTGAGCTAATGCTTTCCAATCATTCCCTGTATAATCTACTTCCCTCAAATCATAGTTAATGTTGTTCTCCCACCTCATTCTTGGTCTACCAACTGGGCGTTTTCCTTCTGGCTTTCCTACAAGAAGTTTCCATGCACGTCTTTCATTCCCCATCGGAATGCCCGAGGTAATGGTCAATAGGGACAGACGGGGGCATTCGTATTGCGACGTTAGAGGTGAAATTCTTGGATCGTCGCAAGACGGACTAAAGCGAAAGCATTTGCCAAGAATGTTTTCTCTGATCAAGAACGAAAGTTAGAGGTTCGAAGGCATGCCTACTGGGCGCTTTTCATCTGGTTTTCCTACAAGGCGTTTTCATGTCCGTCTTTCATTCTCCATTCGTGCCACATGTCAAGCCCATCGCAATCTACAAGACTTGTTGTGTTGACACTTCTAGTACCGCAATAAATTACTATAAAATGTCCTAACGTTCCATGTTCCTAGTAACATCTCTGTGTATTTGAGCTTTGTTATGGATTCCCTGATGTAGTTCCCGCCCGGAGAACCGAATGGGAGACTGTTTTAGCTCCGGAAAATTTTACCCCAGTGAAACCCATGTCCGCGTTTCTTGACGATTATATTTTCACGGCGAAAGATCGTCACTCTTTCGACCAAGGTACTATTTAGTCTGGCTTATCGCCTACGACGTGTCTGGTATAGGGGACCATTTCGGCAGAAATGCTACCGCCGCCGCGGCATAGCTACCGAGGCCATTTAAGCACGCAAACCACTCCACCACAATATATCATTCTTACTGTAACTATTTCTGTTACTAAAACTACTACTATTAGTATTATTATTATTATTATTACCACCACCACTACTACTGCTACTACCGTCACCAAAACAAATTTTAATACTACTTCTACCACTACTACTATTACTACCACTACTTCTGCTAATATTACTACTACTTCTACTTTTACTACTACTTCTACTACTACTACACACGCCTACTATTACTTCTTCTATTACTATCACTTCTTCTATTACTTCTACTACTTCTACTAGTACTACTTCTACAACAACAACAACAACAACTACTACTACTACTATAACTACTTAGAATAGAGAAGAAAGGGTTTCAGGCTAGAACAAACATAATTCGAAATCAAAATGGGGATATGATTGCAGATTCCACGAGTATATTAAATAGATGGAAAAGTTACTTTATTCAGCTATTAAATGTACATACAGATCAGGATATTGAAGAGGATAATTTACAGACAGCAGAAATGCTAATCACAGAACCAAGTGCATTAGAAGTTGAAATGGCAATAGAAAAATTCAAGATGTATAAAGCATCAGGTTGAGATGAGATCCCAGCAGAGCTCATAAAATCAGGGGGAGAAAAAATGATGACAAGATACCACCGGTTGCTTAATATGATTTGGGAAAAAGAAGCTCTTCCAGATGAATGGAAATAATCAATATCGTACCAATGTATAATAAAGGAGATAAACTGATTGCAACAACTATAGGAGCATCTCATTACTTTCAACTTCGTACAAAATTCTAACAAATATATTAGTAAGCAGACTTACTCCTTATATTGATGACATTCTAGGAGATCATCAATGTGCATTTAGAAGAAACAGGTCTACAACAGATCAGATTTTTAGTATAAGACAGATTTTAGAAAAGAAATGGGAATATAATGGTAGTGTACATCAACTGTATGTAGACTTCAAAAAGGCATACGATTCAGGTAAAAGGGAGAAGTTATATAGTATCCTGCTGGAGTTCGGAATTCCTAAAGAGTTAGACTTATACGAATGTGTCTAAACGGCACAAAGAGTGGGGTGCGTGTAGGAAAACAGTTTTCTGATACTTTTGAAATCCAGAATGGGTTGAAGCAAGGAGATGCACTATCTCCTCTACTATTTAATTTTGTACTAGAGCATGCCATCAAATCTTTAGAGGATGAACACAATCGTATTAATAAGCTGTTAGTTTCAGCTGATGATGTAGTAGTGTTGGGCGATAGCGAGGAGATACTAAAGGACAACACGTACACACTACTGAGTAATACTAAGAAATTGGGACTGGAAGTAAATATCAATAAAACCAAACATATGGTTACACAGAAATACATTGTATAATGGAAATGGACAGCTAATGACAAATGAGGGAAAATTGGAGAAAGTGGCTGAATTCAAATACTTAGGAACAATAATCACAAATAGGAATGAGATGCACAAAGAAATTAAACATAGGCTCAATTCTGGAAATGCATGTTTTTTATGCATTGCAGAGACTTTTGATGTCCCAACTCCTTTCAAAAAACGTTAAACTGAAAATATATAAACCGATTATTCTACCAGTTATATTATATGGGTGCGAAACATGGACTCTTACTTTAAGGGAGGAAAGGAGATTGCAAGTATTTGAGAATAAAGTACTTAGGAAATTTTTGGACCAAAGAGAGATGAACAGACAGGTGAATGGAGAAGACTACATAACAGTGAACTACATAGTCTTTATAGGAAGCCAGATATAATAAGAACAGTTAAGTCTCGTAGACTGGCGATGGGCACGACATGTTGCACATATGGGGAATGAAAGACGTGTATGGAAGCTTCTTGTAGGAAAACCAGAGGGAAAACGCCCAGTTGGTAGACCAAAAATGAGGTGAGAGAATAACATTAACTATGATTTTAGGGAAGTAGATTATAGGGGAATGTTTGGAAAATATTAGCTCAGGATAGGGATGTATGAAGAGCTTATGTCCGCGCGGCCATGAACCTACGGGTTCGATAGTGCCAGTGAGATAGTTTGTTAATATTACTACTACTATTATTACTTCTACTACTTCTACTATTACTATTTCTACTATACTACTACCACTGCTACTACTACTTCTACTACTGCCGTCGTTGCCGCTGCTACTACTCCCATCCTTGTTGCCTTCCCTGTGCCGCGCTGAATGAAGGGAGTAATGGTTCTCGTCTCCTAAAAATAAAATTAAATGCTATGAACAAACCAAGAAATTATACATTTACTTTATATTTCTAATTATATCATCTAGTTTGCTCCTAATTCACTTTGTCTTTAGTCTCCGAAGATAGTAGTAATAACAGAATGGAAGTATTATAAGTGCACAGATTTTGTATCCTACATATTCCTCGGAATAAATATAGTTGAAATGTTTTATAGACTTTGTGTCACAGATGTACGGTTTTCTGCGGAAGAATTATTTTTATGCATATGTTTTGGCCTATTTGTTTATAATGATTGTGAGATTTGATCTGATTTTCTCATAGCTGACTTACATGGTGGAACAGCTTTTCCTTTCGTGTTTTTAAAATCATATGGTCACTTTTAGCACGAGTTGAATTATAAGACACACCTTAAATTGTTATTAAGATTATGGTAAATTACATTTTATCGAGAATACCAGTATATAAATTCATCTCACGTCTTGTGTGTGCCATGTAAAATGAGGTCAATTCTCACCACCATTGCAAAGTAATGCATTTTAGAAAGCTAGATTTTGCGACTCAAAGCTTATAAGACATTTTGATTATAATCAAAACAAAACATCCCCATTTAATAGAGTATATGTGCAACTTTTTAATCGAAATCAAAGTGGGAGATAACACTATGACGTATTTACTTTTTTTTTTAGATGAATTAAACCCAGTGGATAATTAGGACACGACACACACCCAGTTCGAAAGTTGAGATTTACAAATCTCTTACCCCGCCAGGAATCTAACCCGGGTCGCCGGAGTGGAAGGTAAGGACTCTACCGACTACGCCACAGCGACGGACGGCATTTACAATTTATGAATGAGTTGAAGAAAATGTTTTTATATCTCACCACGATACCGGTTTCAAAAGTAGATTTACTTTCATCTTCAGTCATACTCCAACTGTCTAAATTTCGCCGTTAAGTTAATAAAATCGACATCAGATGGGAGTTCAGAAGATGGCGAAATTTAGACAGTTGTAGTTTGACTGAAGATGGAAGTAAAATTTACTTTTGAAACCGGTATCGTGATAACACGCCACTTTATGAGGTGAGACAAAAAAAAAATTCTATTCTCTAACTCATTCATAAAATATGTGCACTTATTTATTTCCAATCTGTAGGTTAAGAAGTAATTGAGTCTCGTATATAATGTAGTAGTAGTAGTAGAATTCTTTGTTTATTTTCATGTTCTTCTTCTTTCTTTTGTTGCTTATTTCTTCTCGTGGGCCTTTACTTACTGTGTTCAAGATGGTTCTATGAGCTATTGTTCGATCATTCTGAGGATGGTAAATAGTCATTCTTTAGATGAGATAATAGTTTACTTACTTTTCTGGAGTTCAGAATTTATGACCATCATCATCCAGGGATTAAGCCTGTTGGCTCTTTCCGGTTTCGTGAAAGCTAGAATTGTTAAATTGTTCAGACCATCTTCTGTGTGGGCGACCAACATTTCTCCTTCCGCGCGGTTTATAATTTAGCAATAGTTTTGGAAATCTTCCTTCTGGCATTCTATCAATATGTTCTTTTCCAGACGTTCCTATATTTAATTATTCGGTCTGTAAGTTTGAAAATATTTAGTTCCTTTCTTATATCTTCATTTCTTTTCTTATCCAGCAGAGTATATCCTGCTATATTTATTAAAAATCGCATCTCAGCTGCTTCCAATCTTTGTTCTTGTCTTTTAGTGATCGTCCAACATTCTGATCCATACATCAGATATGGTTACAATATAGAAATACAAGACGTTACACACACAAGACATCATCAAGGCATCAAGACATCCAGTATTTGGATATTTTGGGGGAAATTTCCTCTTATCTGAAAAATGAGAAAATATTATGTGATAGGGTTAGAAACGCTTTATTACATATTTCATAATCTTATTTGTGACAGGATAGACTATTGCTCTTCCACTTCAGGTGTATTGTGTCTAGTTTGAAACATTAGTGTTTTACGCACACTAAAGCTACTGTAAAAATTAACTTGTACGAAATACAATCTCTATGGTTTATATTACAAATGAGGAAATCCAAGGGACAAATTCTCCGGGAGGAATTTTAAGCCGAGTCTGAAGATTTTCAGGCTCGTAAAAGAACCACAAGCCTAAATAAAAATGTCTCTGTGCACAATTTAACCGACCTTCATCCATCCGAGTAATACCTTAGTTTCCTACTAGATGTTGTCTCGAGGCGATGTATTAATCACATGTCCCTCCTTGATATCCATAGGGAAATAAGCGTAACAAAGTAAGTGTCGTTAAGAAACTTCCCACTAGGGAAGGACCCATGTCCCCTGATTGGGACGAACGGGAGTAGATTGGATTAATTGGATGGTATAAAATATAGAGAACTGGAGCAATCATTAACTGTCAGTTAATACAAAAAGAGAAATAGCAATAACAATATTAAAAACTGGACACAAGAAAAAGCCGAAAATAGCATGAACCCAAAAGATATTTCCAAAGTGCAATGAAAAATCGGCCTGATGAGTTCAAATCTTATCATCACTCAAAAGTACATAAACACTCGACCCTCTAAAATCACCAATTCTTTGAAGCAATGCGATCTCACAGACTTGGTCTAAGGACATAGGGACAAGTAGTAGTAGTAGACGAAGAAGAAGGAGAAGAAGAAGAAGACGAATCTCTACTATGGGAGCTCATGTAAAGTCAAAAATAAACCAAATACGTAAATAGAGACAATTATATCCTGAATTAAACCTATAGTTCATATTTTAATTCCATCCATCCATAGTAATTCTGCCGGAAGGCAGGTCTTTCATTGAAATCATAGCATTTTCATACTATGCTTGCAGCTTTACTAGGAAATTATAGGTGTGATAGCTTCCCGTTGCTTTCCACACCGGTGAAGGATGGTGATGATGGTGATGATGGCCATATGATTTCGGGGACCGTTTGGGCCTTAAAGTTTTCCTGACATTTGTCTTACAGGTGAGGAAAAACCTCAACGGCCGGGGATCGAACCCGGGCCCGCTGTGTGACAAGGCAGCACGCTACCTCGAGACCACAGCGGTGGACATATTTTAATTATGAATAAAAAATTAAATTAAACAAGTAAATAAATAATAAATATAAAAAATGTAGGCCTATTTAAAATTGCATTCTTTGCTCCGAATTTTGATCAATTAAGGGCAATTTTTACCATAGTAGCACAACTTAATTTATTCATAGTAAAATAACACGAATATTTGCAAAGAGTGTTGATGCACGCCTACCTTTTGTTAGGCTCTGCATATGGTACGTCCTCAAATAAACAATTCTTATAGGATGCATCAAAATAAATTTTATTTGAAATTGAAGATGATGATTTCCGTAATAAATTTAATAGAAAAACGATTTAAACAAATAATAGGAATTCTTATAAAATTGTGCGGGGATTCACGATGACGTTGCCGTGTTCTTGTGATTGAATGTGTATGTACGCAATGCCCCACCTTGCGCGGCGCGGGTGTTACCTTCGCAGTATTCTATATCATCTGAAGGCTTACGATAAGAAGTACCTTACCCAATTGGAAGCTTAATATAGGCCTACAGAGTGGAAATAATATAAATATTTAGATTTTAAGTAAGAACTGCTTGGGCAAATATAACCAAGATATTTTATAAATTATAACGTTATAATCTTTCGGTAGCAAATGTACGCCTATTCATTTTTTTAAAAATGCACAATATTTTATATTTAATTAATCCATAATGATTATTTACACACATTACATAGGGTATTTGGAAATGGATCTTTATTATTTGGACATTCTCGGATGGGTATGTAAAGAGATATCTCCGTCCGAATTAGGCCTACATCTCTTCACATACCAATAGCCCCAAAATAGTGAGTTATGACGAAATACACTTCATCGCCATTGACGGCACGAGATACCATGCTGTACTGTACCATCGATATTTTCCTTTTGCGACGCATAAAGAAATCAGCCTTTCTTGCTAAATAACTAATTTTTCATAATTTTGAATATATCTCTCTTCACACAAACTCGCGCGCGCGCACACATACACACACACACACACACACACACACCACACACACACACACACACACACACACACACACACACACCGGATAATTAATTATTGCTTCTAAACCACCCGTATGCGTCTATTGGATATCGTTGAATAAAACACATAAAACAAGCATTATAGCCTATGACACCCTTAGGTATATCACTGCCTCCACTCTCAGCCAATTTAAATCTCCAATATCTTCATCATCATCATCATCAACAACAACAAGGATTAGCCATTGGCCTGTTCCGATCTCATTATAGGTCGAATTGGTCCTTCCATCTCTTCAATGGTCTTCCCAACATTCTTCTCCCTTTTGGTTTATAATTACATATTCTTCTTGGTATCGCTGTTCATTCATTCGTAATACGTGCTGAAGATAAGCATTTTGATAATATTTTATTCTTTCACAGAGATTAAATATATTAAGTTCTGTTCTTATATCTTCGTTTTTCTTTTTATCGGTCCTTTGGTATCCTGCTATTACTCTCAACATCTTCATTTCAGCAGCCTCTATTTGTTTACTATCTTCCTTTGTTAATGTCCAGGTTTCACATCCATAGATAAGAGATGGAACTGCCAATACTTTGTAAAACTTCAAAATAGTTTCTTTTCTAGTCTTATTCAATAAAGTGCGTTTAATTGTGCCACATAGATAATTGAATCGTTGTATTTTAGTGTGTTTATCTAAATTTCTCTCATTGCCTAAATGACATTCCAAATAATTAAAATTCTGAACTTGGTTTCTCTCTCTCTCTCTCTCTCTCTCTCTCTCTCTCTCTCTCTCTCTCTCTCTCTCTCTCTCTCTCTCTCTCTCTCTCTCCGATTCCCAGTTCCTTAAAATACAGTACTGTTCTCCCAGGTGTAACTAATGGTCTTATCCCTAGTAAAACTTCTAAAGTATTTTTAAGTCACTCATTCGAGTTACAAATCAATCACCTGCCCATACCAATCACCAAGGCGAAATAGCTCTAACAATATTAGAAGGATATGAATTTTGAAGTTCTTCGTTATGAAGGTTTATCCACTCTCATCCTCATGGGATCGAATATTTATTTAGAATCCTTTTAACTTGTTTTCCTTTCCTTTAATGTAAGAGATTATAATGTAAGAGATTAACTAGAGGGAATAAGTTTGCATCTGGTATGTAACTTACGGCATTACTTACCACGAAATCGTACAGAGCCTCGTGAATTTCAATTTTCCTCTTTAAGGGATTTTATGATTAAATAAAGAGAGAGCATTCATTCAAGAGGTGTTTTCAGTAGCTCGATAGCAGAACCAAGTGAGGAGATCCATGATTCAAATCCTGGTTCAAATGAAAGCTTTTCTCTCTAGTTTTACATTTCCATATAATAATAGGTTCTGATACGCGGCTGCAATGTTACTGATTCTTCGTCCTTAATATTAAAAACTTCATGGCGCAACACTAGCAGGTCTTTGGCATAATTTGCAGAGGTGGATTATAATCTAGCCAGTGTAGGGGTGTAACGTGGTCCTCTAGCCATTTTAACAGGTTTACTTAACATCTCACAATAATAACAATAAATATGTTTTAATATTTAATTTAGTCTATTTTAATTTGATTTTATTTGTGGTGTGACAAACAGATCAAGGGATCGAATTCGTTCATCTAATTCAGTCATAGTTAATAAATCTAGGATGTAGGAGGTAGATAGTTTGAGTGATAGAATAAAACCTCTTCAATTTTATTGGAAAATTATTGACTAAAAGATCATTAAGGTGACTTAGGTGTGGTTCGTAGGATAGTATTTAAATGAACATTAGAAAAGAAAACATAACTAATAATTAAAATGTATCAAGTAAATATATAAAACCAAATAAAATGAATGTATAGAATATAAGTAGGAACTGGATTAAGTTAAATGACGATAAAAGCTATTGGAGAGCATTAATTGGTATGACAGCGCGCCTCCAGATCTAGGCTAATATCAATCAGTTATCTCGTCAATTAGTCAATTAGTTAGACCTTTAGTTGGTGTCTTAGGTAGGCAGTAAATTCTTATATCACCGAGTGATTGAATAATTATTATTTAATCACTCGGTAATATAAGAATTTACTCCCTAATATCGCGATTTGCAGGTGTATCTCTAAGAGATCAAAAGAGAAGTGAAGATATCAGAGATGAATTACAAACATATAATATAAACGAGAGAATACACAGAAATAAACGTAATTGGTTTGAACATAAACAAAGAATGCCAAATAATCGTTTATCAAAGCAGCTGCTTCATTATAGGCCTCTAGGCCGAAGCAATGTAGGAAGACCAAAACATCTTTGGAAAGACGACCTGCAACTGCAGCATATAGTGCACCGGAGAGCAGAACGGGCCAACAGACCCATACCTTGAAGATGATGATATCGCGATTAGTTCGTTTACGGGATTACAGCAGAAACATATTACGTTAAACCAAAAAATAGGCGAACCGTAGACATTGATGTCACAGTCTCGATTCCATGGGTAAAAGCAGTGGGCGTGTATTCAACCCCAGCTACCACAGAACTTCTGGGGTAATTAGTATATTAATAATTTCCGATTAAAATAAAATCATATATTTGCCAAATTTCATTCAAATCTATTACGCGTGAAACATCGAAATTCAAAATTCCTGCCGCGCCAGCAGACTATCGCATTCGGTTTGACGAAGCCTTGTGCGTATTCATATTATCTCCATAGAGGAACACATGGAGTGTTACATTAAATTAACGTTGGGAAGTAAACATTATGAGGTATAATCATTAAAATTCATCGGAGAAAATGTTGTTTAACAACTCATGAGTTCTGAGTTATGGCTGAGATGAACACGACTGTGTTTGAAACCGCGGTATCATGGAAGCATGAATCCTATGAGATTAGTTGTTTAAACAAAATGTTCTCCGATGAATTTTAACATGGAGTGTTTCCTATATGTAATCCCCACCAACACCAGCTATTTCGCTGCAGATGAATTAGCGATAACCCTCTAAATGAATCTGCCTGCTAAGTCCAGTGATAACCCACACTACACCGGCGGTAGCCCGCTAGACGAAGCTTGTGCCTTTTTCCATCGATTTTTTTTTATTGAACACCAGCTAGCTGAACCAGAAACGTCACAACTCGAATAAGTAGGCTATACACAATGTCGAATGATCTTTCGACTTATCGATTCATGAATCATACATTTGACAAAGAAAACGTGATTGGCTGATTTGGAAAGCGCCAATTCCACAATAATAGAATTTTAGAAATAACTTTTTTTAATTTAAATATTTAAATAGCTTTAGTTACATTTTACAAAATACAAAAAAAAATACAATGATGCGCTACTATTGTCAGTTATAGCAACCTGTTAATTTAAGAAGCCTTATATATATATAATATATATATATATATATATATATATATATATATTGTCCACCGCTGTGGTCTCGAGGTAGCGTACTGCCTTGTCACGCAGCGGGCCCGGGTTCGATCCCCGGTCGGGGCAGTTTTTCTGGGTGAGGTTTTTATCGGGGTTTTTCCTCACCTGTAAGACAAATGTCAGGAAAACTTTAAGGCCCAAACGGTCCCCGAAATCATATGGCCATCATCATCATGATTATCCTTATAATTATCATCATCATCATCATCATCATCATCCTTCACCGGTGTGGAAAGCAACGGGAAGCTACCACACCTACACAATTCCCTAGTTAAGCTGCAAGCATAGCATGAAAATGCTATGATTACAGTGAAGGACCTGCCCTCGGGCAGAATACTATGGATATATATATATATATATATATATATATATATATATATATTATATATATATCTGAATAACAACAATTGAATTATTACGAACGTGTGTATATCATTTGTAGAATGCAACAGTTGAATTTAATATATGCACTGAGTTCGTTCAAATGCGTTATCAATACGTTTTAAAGTGTTACTGATAAATGTGATTTGTCAATTAGTATAAATAAATGTGACTGTATAATTGACAACTTACATACTAGATCATTTTCCTGTAGACCTTTCAACGAGAAAAATGACCTCGTACAATAAGGTAGGCCAACCCCAGATTTAGCGGATCATAAAAAATATATAGATATTTACAAAACAGTAAGTTTTCATATACTATAAGTCATATTTTCGTCATACAGCTGACCACCACATGCCACTGGGTAAAAAATTATTTCTCCAAACGGAATTCCCTGCATTTTATTACGTTTCGTTCTCTTAGGAGTACTTTCTTTCATATACGATACTTCAATACGTGTAAATAGTCGAAGATAAACAAAGGAAAGCGTGCAGAAAATATAAATCTAAAAAATTACGAAGATGAGTGCTAATTTTGAAATTTCCAAATTGATTTCTAACATTTAATTTATGATTTTTCAAATTTAAATGTACTGAATATAAGATGAAATTACATATTAAAATCATATACTTTTAAAAAATATTTCTCCCTTCCTTTTTAAAAGGGTCTTTGTTATTAATTCACGATAATTTTCTTTATTTTTTTTTATTTACGGATACAATGGGTGGATTTCTCAGCCGAAGTCTAAACCACGACCCCGGGTTTCTGATTTGTTAACGTTTCCATAACAACCATAAAACTGAACGTTTATTGCTGTTAATTATAAAAAAAACATATGTCTGAATCATGCCTATGGTTTCATAACAATTTCTGTGAATGTTTAGTAATTTTTAAAATTTCAAAGAAACAATACAAAAATTGGAAAACCGGGGTCGTAGTTTATACTTCGGTTAAGAAATCCACTCTATATGACGCGACAGGCCTAGACGGTCCCTCTGGCCTACCAGTCGGATCCTGATTTAACATCCACATGTGTCATTTACAGAGATGCATGAACATTCAGTCAGCCAATGTAGGGGTGGCATGTACACAGCACGCCGATTCTCCCAGCCGTTATATCTGTTTTTCAACCCGCTATTTGTTGTAGCTCCCCAAATTCCTCTGAGTATTGGGGGGGGGCACCAGTTCCATAGTAGCCGAAATTTCATGAGAAAATTACTTTCTCCAATAGGACTCAAATTAGCTCATGTTGCATACCTCTGCACCAAGGCATGATGCGTTAGATCATTCGGATGTGGCGTGGAAAATATTTATTTATTTTTTCTGTTTTTCTCCTCCTTTGTTTGCTTCTTTGTCTATCCCTAGAGATGTACAAGGAGATATTAAACATAGAGACAACTCAGCTGAGAGAGAGAGCAGGAGAGAAAAAAAATAATATACATATGGGTTGTAACAGGACCTCAACGACAAATTATAGGGAGGATAGGCCATGCAGAGAGGATCATTTTTTGTGAAGGAACATATAGTCGCAAACACGTCGTTAATGAGTTATGTGCAGATGAAGGTGTTCATCCGTAAGGTCGGAATTGAATACAAATAATTGTACACGTATCATTTTATTGAAAAATACATGTTTTTGCAATAAGTGTTCAAACAATTAGTGTTTAGACGACGTCAAAAGAATCCTGCCATGCTCGGCCGTGCTGGCCGATCGTTGCTGCGACGATATCAAACATGCTTGAGACACAGGGTCGACTGTTTGATAACTTATTGTAAAAACATATATATTTCAATGAAATTAACAAAACAGATATGATATATATAGCTGGGGATCTAAATGCTAGACTACGAAAAGTGCCCATAAAATATGTAATTGGTACATGTGGAGAAGGGATCCTCAATCGGCGCAATTACTCAGACATACTGCACCTATAATAAACTAAAGGTAATTAACACCTTCTTCAAGAAGAAAGAAATACATAAATACATGTGGAGTAATAGAGATCACTGTTCAATTATTGACTATATAATTAGCAATGTAAAAGCAGCTAAATCGATACAAGATATACGAATTTATAGAGGATGTGACATATACAGCGACCATTACTTGCTGATGGCAAAATCTTAATTGTTAGATGGAAAAAAATAAAAAAGCAATAGAACTAACCTATCAAGTAAAGCAGACAATACAAGATTTAGATAAGATTGTTAAAAAATCAATCAATTAGAGATTTATATCAACAGAGACTTAACCATAATATAATAAATGTTCTAACTGCAAATGATGTGACAAAATAATGGGAAAATATTCAAAGTTGTATTATTAAAGCAGCCCAAGAAGCGATTGGCAAACAGAAGATTTGGAAAAAGGAAACGAGGACTTAAAATATGGAACTCTGTTATCGAAAACGCTAATCATGAAAAATGAAAAACATATTGTATTTTCTGACAAAAAAAAATTATGAAGAATCAAAACAAAAATATATACAGTCAAGGAATTATGCTAAATCGCTAGTGCAGAGAGCACATAGAGAGAGTTGGGAGAAATTTATAGGAGATGTTGAATATGATGTATAAGGCAGGCAAGATTTTGCATTTAAAATACCGTACTAAGAAATCTAAATAGATCAGAGAAAGATACAGCCAATATACCTAAATGTTATTGAACCAAAAGTACGGGATGAACATTATCAACAGTTGTGGTTTAATGAGAATGAACAATATCACACTCCAGTAAATAATACATTTGAAGAATACGTTTTAATCACATTGGATGAATTAGAAACATCAATAAGCATTTTTTTTTCAAATGCCCCAGGTTGTATTTCGACTTCTGGTTTCTCTCCTGGCATGGCGTACTTGTAACCCACTTCTGAGGTTGGGGCGCCTGGAAGGCGGGGTTACGTTGCCCCGATGATATGATGGATGATGATGATGATAATGGTGCGCCCAGGAGAGTCCCTAATCCTAACCTTAACCTAAGATGAATATGAATGATGACGATTGCGATGGCCATATGATTTCGGGGACCGTTTGGGCCTTAAAGTTTTCCTGACATTTGTCTTACAGGTGAGGAAAAACCCCGATAAAAAAACCTCACCCAGAAAAAACTGTCCCGACCGGGGATCGAACCGGGGCCCGCTGCGTGGACAAGGCAGCACGCTACCCCGAGACCACAGCGGTGGACTCAATAAGAAATTGAAATGCAGAAAATCACCTGGGCCTGATAACATAAATGTAGAACTTTTGAAATACGGAGGTTTGTTATTAAAATTAAGATTATTACACATCTTTAATATGTGTTGGATAAACAAAGAAATTCCCAAAACATGACTCATTGCAAATGTTATATCCATTTTTAAAAAGGAGACAGAAGTAAATCAAGTAATTATAGAGGAATAAGTATTTTGAACTCTGTATATGAAATATATGCAAGGATATTACTTAATAGATTAAACCTATTAGCAGATGCATTGCTTTTAGAAGAACAGAACGGTTTTAGACAGGGAAGGTCCTACTCTGACAATATATTCACTATGAGACAGATAATAGAAAAGAGACGAGAATTCAATTTACCCACATATTTAACTATCGTAGATCTTGAAAAAGCCTTTGATAAGGTGATAAGAAGAAAATTGTGGGAAATGATGAAGGCAAGAGGGTACCCGGCTCAACTTATGGAAGGGATAAAAAGTCTTTATAATGGCACGAAAATTATCCTTAATTATCCCAGAGAAGAAATTTTATAAATCAAGGAGTTAGACAAGGGTGTACATTATCACCTACATTATTTAATATATATTTTGATGAGGTTATACGAAAATTGAAAAATCAAGTTCAATAGGAATACAAATTAATAAGGAAATGTATATGAATATTTTAATGTATGCAGACGATCTGGTAATTATACAGAAGTTAGAGGATGATTTACAAAGAGCCATTTACATGTTGAATCAATTAGGACTCTATTATAATCTCACAGTCTCAACTTCAAAAACTAAAATTATGGTTTTTCAGGGCAAAGCGCCAGTCGGAGCAAAAATAGTAATCAATAATTAAATAATAGAACCAGAAAGCACACTTGAAACTATCTTGGTTGAGATATAACATATAGCTACGAATGGGATATACATAATAAATTAAACCGATATCAAATTATGTGTGGCACCATAAGAAGAACCCTCCGAAAGTCTCGAAGAGAAACTCAGCTCAGGTTTTATAAAATTATGACTGTTCCTGTTCTTTTATATGGGTCTGATTCTTGGGTACTTACAAAAAAATATATCTGACATATTCAAGCCGCTGAAATTAAATTTTTAAGATCGGTAAAAGGATATACACGCATGGATAGATTACACTATGAATCAATAAGAAATGAATTGGAGTTATTTTCAATAGTCGATAAACTAGAAGAGCACAAATACCAATGGAAAGAAATTTAGACAGAATGGACAATACAAGATTACTCAAAAATATCAATGCCTACAAACCACATGGAAAAAGATCTTTGGGACGGCCAAGGAAACGATGGTCTTGAGACCGGAACAGTCGCATTGACCTAATCCTGGAAAGGATGAAGAAAAAGAAGAAGAATAACATTATACGTGTACAATTGTTGTATTCAATTACGATCCTTACGGGCGAATACCTTCATCTGTGCAAAACTCATAAATGACGTGTATGCGACTATATGTTCTTTCACAAAAAATGATCCTCTCTGTATGGCCTATCATCCCTATCATTTTGTCGGTGAGATCCTGCTAACACCCTGTATATATATATATATATATATATATGTGTGTGTGTGTGTGTGTGTGTGTGTGTAATACTGAGGTACAGACTCAGAGATCGGGTTCGAATCTCGTCCAGGCATTTATTTTTCTTATCATACCATATATATATATATATATATATATATATATACACACACACACACAGAATATCAAAATACCAGAATAATACAAATAAAATGCACATTATTTTACTTAACTACATAATAGTGAACTGTATGATCTTCAACGAAAGCCAGGTGTGAAAAGAACCAGATATATGTGGTCTGCGATGGGCATGTCCAAAGGCCGGGAATAGAATGTGGACGCTGACGAGGAGACATAGGTGCCCAATACAAGTTGCCACATTGATCTCTTTTACATGACTATTTAACTCATGCCCCAAATGGGAGTCAATGGCCAATCACGTTACAATGATTTTTGATTTACAACCAATCACAGTCGTGTTTCACCTCGCTCTGTATCGATTTCTCTTTATCAACTCCTGCTTTTGTGATAAAGAAAGCTCCTCCTTTTTAATGTTCTGAACAGGTCAAAGCATTATTTTTCTCCAACAAATACATTGTATACAGCAAGTAATGAAAAGATTCCTTGATTTTACCGAGTTGTTTACTAAACAAATAAATGAATAACCCGTAATGTTGATTATGATATATAGTTTGATGTATTTCACTATTTCTCCACTTGGATGCACTCTTACAATATTGCGATCTTATTTGGCAATAAATAATATGATCAAGCAGCAGTGAATGAACATAACCTCACATTTCTGATATGTTTTCAAACATCCCCGTTTACATTAAATATATAAATATTTTAAAATAACTATAGTTAAACAATGATTTGTGAGTAAACAGCTTAATTTTATTCGTTAAATAGTCCTCAAATGCCACTCTTGATTTCCAAATCTCTAGATAAATTCACTCCTCACTTACGAGTCGTGAATTTATCGATAATTTGGAAATCACTCGTGGCATTACTTATGATAAATGAACATGAATCACGTCATTTTTGTTTTCTTGACAAATGGCACGTAAGCTACAACATTTATCTATTTTTTTGTAATCAGTTTAACAATCCTTTATAAATGCACACATGTTACATATCCGTGTTCAACTGTCGTTGTTTATTTTAATCACAAGGTCGATCGATCGATCGACTGTAATTTAAATTTGGTTTTGTTTCAAGTCGCTAGCTAACAATACTCGTCAAAGCATTCCAGAAGAAATGTCAATATCATAATATTTTTATCAGCTAGTTTTCAATGTAACCATCTTGATTAGGTCATCCAACATCATAATTAATCTCGAATAATCGACATCATAGAAAGTTCTACTGCTGGCCTTACAAGTTAGCAACATTGCGTTCCAATCCTAGCCTTTTTCTGTTGTTTCCTTCGCCAGATCAGAGTCATTAAGTAGGCCTACTCAGTGTTTTATTCTTTAAGATTTTATGCTACAGAACTGTTCTGAAAATACTTTTTTTTTGCGCGATAGTGCGTTTTGTCGTACTTACAGCAATGGCGACCGTGATTGAAAGTTCAACTTCCTACATTTCGGGATTGCCAATCTAATAACTATACTATAATAAAATAACTATACTGTAATATTACATATTACAAAACGCGTGTGGGAAGTAAAACCACTGCCCTCTATGTATACTACATACAAAAAATATCCAAAAGGATACGAAACAAATCACTGCATTTTAAATGAATTGAACTTCATTTGAAACAATATAAAAAGATAAATACGCACTTGCGGCATTTTATCACTAATATTGTCTCATGGCCTCCTGTAGTTTCAACTAATAAATATTGCCCATACTGTTAACGTCAGTCAATTGTTTATAATTAACGCAAACATTTCCAACAAAGACATTATTATTTTGGAAACACCTTCACGCAAAAAATAATGTACAACGCAAGTGAGTGAAGTGTTTTACAGAATCTCGGAAATTAAAAACCTCGCTATCTCTCGGTTTTTAAACATTTTTCTCGCTTCTGTAAAAACCACTTCCCAACCTCGCATCCATCCATAGTAATTCTGCCCGAGGGCAGGCATAGCATTTTCATGCTTCCGTTGCTTTCCACACCGGTGAAGGATGTTGTTGATGATGATGATGATAATGATAAGGGTGATGATAATGGCCATATGATTTCGGGGACCGTTTTCTGACATTTGTCTTACAGGTGAGGAAAACCCCCGATAAAAACTTCTCGCAGAAAACTGTCCCGAGCGAGGATCGAACCCGGACCCGCTGCGTGACAAGGCAGCTCGCTACCTCGAGACCACAGCGGTGGACATTATATATATATATATATATATATATATATATATATATATATATATAAGTGTGTGTAATACCAATCATGTCAGTAAGATGACATAAAAGGTAAAATGATCCCACTACAGACCTAGGAGGCCCTTATGGTAATTGGATATTAAGGCTCCCACTTTTCTAGAAATTCAATACTAGATGTCAGCCGGGTTGTCAGCCCAGAATGATGGCTGTCTTTATTTTCAGAACAAGCGGCTGACACTTATTTCAGTTAGAGGCTGAGTCGATCCCTGGGCCATGGTGCCGCCAGAAGGTATAGGCCAGTTTAAAATTCCTGAGCCCACCGGGACTCGAACCCCATACCTATCGGCTTGTACCGTATTGCCTTAACCAAATACGCTAAGATAACATGACGTAAAAGTAGGCTGTTTTCAATTTACACGTCACTTTGGCAGACCAGGTTGGGTAGGATGTTGCATCATGTTTCGAAAGCAATTCAAGCAAGGATGCGTATTGTGTGAGGAATAATGACGAAATCTTGTATAATCTACTCTTGCCGATAAGCAGGGTTAGCGATCTTATCCCAAACTACAAACAGTACTAAAACAACGGAGTGGGTTGACTCATGGGTAGCGTTTGACATTCATATTCGAGGACTCGCGTTCAAATGGTGTTTTCGATCAACTTGGCTACGATTTTTTTTTAATTTTTCCTCAGTCACCAAAGTTAATACTGGGTTGGAATTTCATACCAGGTTTCACCATATTCACCATTTAAAATGCAGTATCATTAGAATTAAAATCAATGAACATCAGAATACACGTGACACGCACAATAGAAACACGCAGTTTACTGACTACACCTAAAGATCCTAGACGTGAATGACCTAGATGTTAAAACGTCTATATGTAATAATAATAACAATAATAATAATAATAATAATAATAATAATAATAATAATAATAATAATAACTCAACAAAAACTTAGAACAAAAACTTATGTCGATGGAAATGGATTTCTTGGGGAGAGCAGCAAGATGTTCAAAATTAGACAAAATAAGAAATACTGTCATAAGAGAAAAAAATGAATATTGGTTATTCAATAGTAGATTATATACGGTTTAAGCAATTAAATTGGTATGGGCAAGTACCGACGAATGCAAGAAGAAAGATTGCCCAGGAAAACATTGGAATGGTGTCCACCGAGAAGAAGGAGGAGAGGAAGACCTCGAAACTCGTGGATGCAGGAAATAAGAACTGTAATGAGAGCAAGAGAACTGGAGGACATGGATTGGATGGAGTGGAGAAGAAAAATAAAACGTTAGGCACAAAAAAATGTGTAAACATTAAAATTCTGTATACAAATAAATAAATAAATAATAATAATATTATTATTGTTATTATTATTATTATTATTATTATTGGTATTTTTGAAAATTTAATATGGAATGACACTTCAGAGAATGATGTAGATGAACATGTTAAGCTGCATGATGAGTTGACATTTATGTCAGTCAGTCACACATACTTTGATAGATAATAAATAACATTATTTTTCTTCAGAACATGTATATTATGTACAGTCTTAATCACACCACTTTTCCTGTATCATATCACGTAGATAACACCCCTAATTTCAATCAATTGTAATATGTATGCAAGTATTTTGCTGCAAAAGTGTATTGTAAATGTCAGTCAGTCACATATCGAATTGCTGTATTATTATTATTATTATTATTATTATACTATTACTTACTATTATCAAATATTATTATTATTTTCATTATCAATTTTATTATTATATTATTTATGTTTTATTAGTATTATTATTATTTTATTATTATTATTATTATAGTTAAGGCTGTTAAGTCATCTCTTCCTCTCACGAATTAAGTAAAGGTAAGTATCATATGCATTTTCACCGTAATTACTGGCGAGGCTTGGAATTATTTCGTGCAGTATCTAGGGATTAAAACATTTTAAACTAACACCTCCTTGTAGACCTATCTGGGACTAAAAACTGTAATTATTTAAAACTTGAATCCCGCGCCGTAGGCGAGTGGCTAAAGCAAGATGGCTTAGCGGAGAGTTACGAAACTTGCGCTGGTATAAGTCTCCATGGGGGAAGACATTTTCTCATGAAATTTCTGCCGGTATGGGACCTGTGTTCACCCAGCATCGTGAGAAATTTGGGTAGCTACAATAAGTAGCGGCTCCACGTTAATAAAAAAAACAGCTGTAACGGCTCGGGGACCCGACTTGCTGATCTCATGTCACCCTCCCTACACTGCCCAAATGGCATAATCGTCTGTCTTACCTTACTACTTACTTACTTACTTACTCACTCACTGGCACTATCGAACCTGTTAGGTTCATGGCCGCGCGGACATAAGCTCTCCATACAATCCCTATCCTGAGCTAATCCTTTCCAATCATTCCATGTATAATCTACTTCTCCTCAAATCATAGTTAATGTTTTTCTCCCACCTCATTCTTGGTCTACCAACTGGGCGGTTTTCCTCTGGTTTTCCTACAAGAAGCTTCCATGCGAGTCTTTCATTCCCCATACGTGCAACATGTCCTGCCCATCGTAGTCTACGAGACTTGACTGTTCTTATTATATCTGGCTTCCTATAAAGACCAATATAGTTCATTGTTATGTAGTCTTCTCCATATCGCCTGTCTGTGCATCTCTCTTTGGTCCAAAATTTTTCCTAAGTACTTTATTCTCAAAATACCTGTAATCTCCTCTCCTCCCTTAAAGTAAGAGTCCATGTTTTCGCACCCATATAATATAACTGGTTAGAATAATAGTAGAGACAAAACTAAGATTACATAACGTCACATCAAAAGCTGCTCTAAAATACGGAAGTGAAATTTGGATTTTAAATAAAGAAACTCTCATAAACTTCAAGTAAGCCAAATGCGCTTCTTACGATCATTGTTAGGAGTTAATAGACTGGATCACCAAAGGAACACTACTATCAGAGGAAAACTTGGAGTAGCAAGTTTAAATGAAGATATCCAAAGATACCAACAAGAATGGAAAATCATCTGAGAAGAATGGCAAGAAATAGACTTCCAAAATTGGCATTCCAATATACCCCAACTGGACATAGGGACCAAGGAAGACCAAAACATCGGTGGAAAGATCAAGACCATCTTCGCTAGGTTTACCGTACAGGCCACATGGCCTAAAACGAATTTGTTCATGATGATGATGATGATGATATATTTTCAGTTTAAGGTTTATTGAAAGGAGTTGGGAGATAATCGTCTATCACTGTGATTAATACATATCGATCGGTCATGAACCTACGGGTTCGATAGTGCAGAGAGTTAGTTAGTTAAATGCGAAGTCACCAGCGGGTTGGTAGGCCAAAGACCTTCTAAACCTGTCGCGCCATGGAGTTTTCTTTAAACTTTCAAAACTTTCGGGTATCGGGTCTGGACGTATGCGCTGGACAAGAGGTAGACGTGCTACCATATTTTATGAGATCAGCATAGAGACTGTTGAATTAAATAAAATGACGTAATATTTTTTTTATAATGGTATTGTTACTGGATGTCAGGAAGTGTTCAAGCACTGCACTAGACTTGTACGGGGGACCAGTTTGCCTTAACTCGACGATCTGACCTTGCACTTTGTAACTGAACTCAAGGTTCATTTGTTAATCACGTGTACATGAAGAAAGACGAGCAACGGAGTTTTTTTTTTAAACAAGAAAATATCAGAGCTATTTGTAGTAATTTCAAGGTCTTTCCTAATAAAAGATAATTTTAGAATTTCCAGGAATAAAAATAACATATTTGAAATAAAATCTGTCTGTAATAAACGTTCAGATATTGTTAAAATGTTAACTATTGTATATGTTCGTTAAAGTTTATAATAATTACAAACTAGTGATAACTAACTAACTCACTAGCTCTATCGAACCCTTAGGTTCGTGGCCGCGCGGACATTAGTTTTCCATACATCCCAATCCCGAAGTAATGTTTTCTAATCATCCCTCTATAATATACTTCCCTCAAATCATGGTTAAATATTATTCTCCCACCTCATTCTTGGTCTACCAATTGGGCGTTTTCTCTCTGTTTTCCTATAATAAACTTCCATGTCCCTCTTTCAATTCCCAATTCGTGGCACATTTCCTGCCCATCACAATCTACGAGACTTAACTGTTATTATATCAACTCCAGTATTATCTGCATTTATCTATAGGTCAGAAAACTTGATTCTAACTATATAATAGAGGAAGAGAATCGAAGCAGCACAGATTAAAATACTTAGACTAGTGGTAGAATACTCTCATCTTAACAACAACAAAAATGAGTTACATGTTAGGAATTAAACATCCCAAATTGGTTAGAAAGTAGGGTGGGGATGTACAAGAGCAACTTTTTACTTACGCGACTTATGCAATTTTTGATGTAATTTAAAGTATTACGAAGTGTTAATGATACCATTTAGCTGCGGGATTTTACCATCGTCAAAATATTGAAACGTATCATGAAATGAAGTAGTGGAAATATGAGTTTACGTTGTAACCGTCAGACATGTTGAATTTTTCATAGAATAACTGATATGAAGAGGCCATTTATTTTACGTTTCAAATCACATTGAAAATGCAAGGAAACTAAAAGCTAACCAACCCTAAATCATTTACTGTAAACTAAATCAATTACTCTAACCTAGGTGAATTCCAGGGTACGTCGTTTTTATTATTTTGCGCGGTTAAATAAGTAAAAGACAAATTCGGACATAATTTGTTGAAGCCACACATATGCTGTATATGATTAAATGTACACAATGTGTATGCTCATTTGTGGTTTATCGCTGGTCATCGGTGGTATATCGCAGGTTAAAACTCTGATAATCGGTGGTTTATCGCTGGTTAGAAGTAAGAACTGTTGTAACCATTGTGGTCATGACAGGAAATAGTCCCACTGTATTTTCATATTTACGAGAAAATAAAGAAATGATAATTACTTTCCCGCAGTAAAATACGTTAAATATAACATTTCATTAACATTTATTGCAATTAGGTACTGTTAACGTGCGTAAATAAAAAGGCACACTTCTCCCACCCGGCCGAAAGTAGGTTATTGCCAGGCGTTTTCAGGTATTTATTTATCCCAAACTTCTTGGCATCAATCACTTTAGTGACCTCGAAACTATGGATTCGACACTAATATTTTATTTTTCACCCCCTTTCAACCTCCTTAACCCTCATAAGAATGATAGGGTCAAACTTGGATTTAAATACCATCTGGATTGTCTCCAATCGGGTTTAGCGACTCCAAAAACTATGGGTTCGACACTAATCTCGATCCTTTTTTCATTCAGTTTTCACCCTTTATCACACTCTCGTCCATCTTAGGGATGCTAAGGCTCAATGTTGGGTTTAAATGTCACCGGGGCTGCCACATAATGGGCTTAGCGACTCCAAAAACTATGAATTCGACACTAATATTTGTTTTCAATTTTTTTTATAGATTTACACTTCACCCTCTCTCTATATTCTCTTAAGTGTGATAGGGGCCTATAATTCCGATTATAAATGAATGGTAAGTTACTGCAGGGTGTTCTAGAATTATGCTGGAATGTATTATTGGTTGTTGTTGATCATTTTTCCAGTCACTCTCTCTTGCCTCTAGAGGTGCTGGGGATATTTTACTGCTTACAGGCACATTACTGGATCATAATTTGTATGTGTATTGATACCAAATTTGGTTTAAATTGCTGCAAGCGTTTGAGACTTGCCGGGACATACACACATATACATAAATACATACATTTATATTTTTGTGTGTATATATATATATATATATATATATATATATATATATATATATGATAAATTTTTTCTGATAGATTTAGTATTCGAGAAGAAAAAAGTTAGATTCCTTGTCTCCATCTTTGTTAAATGTCAGTAAATAGACCAAATTCTTATTAAATCACAAAAAAGTATAAAAGTCGTCACTTTGAATCGCACTTATCTCTATGTAAGATAATTGACGAATACAGATCAAATATGTATTTACGTTTATAACGAATGCAACCAAGACGAATTCCATTGCAATCATACAGGTACTGACCACAGTACAAGAAAGTAATTGGAAAACCTAAAAAACATTATGGAGAGCAGATATAAATACTGGAGGCAGAAACGGATCGAAAGGTCCATTTCACCTAGATAATTGTACAATCCAAAATTAGCCAAATCAATGAATTCGGCAGTTTTTAGGCATTTCTTCCATCATATATAAACCAGCTCTCTGGGTTAATAAATCTCTTTTCGGTTTCATAAAAGTAGAATATTTGGAAGAAACCTTTTGGGTCTCGAAGTGTTCAAATTTCCATAAAACTGCTGACCATATTGAAGAAGAAGCTTTTAACAAGAAGAGAAGCATTTACTGCGGACCTTTGGCAAAAGTATTACGGGAGAGGCTAATGAAGTGATTTGTGTGGAGTGTAGCATCGTATGGTACATAGATTTGGACATTACGACGAAATGAGGAAAAGCGACTGGAAGCTTTTAAGATGTGGGTGGAAAAGGATGGAACATATAAAATGGACGACAAATAAAAACATAAATATGTGCCAGACAGAGTGGGTGAAGGAAAAACAATGCTGGAACTCATAAAGAAGAGGGAAATAAAGTGGATTGGCTACTGGCTAAGAAGAAACTGCCTGATGACGAATGCTCTAGGGGGAATAATCAACGGAAAGAAGGTTAGAAGACAGAAAAAATACATCAGATGATAGACAATATTAAAATAAATTATTCGTATGCGGATACAAAAAGGAAAGCTGTGGTAAGGAAAGAGTGGAGAATGTTGAGTTTGCAGTGAAAGACCTGATCTTGGGCAGTATAACTATGTATGCATATATATCGAAGAAGGCAAAAATTTATTTGGACTATGATAAATTACCTAGTATTCAAGTATCAATACGATTATTGAAAAATAAATTCAAACTACGAAACTATCGCTTAAAACCCTTATCATAAGTAATGCCACGAGTGATTTCCAATTTATCTAGAGAATTTGGAAATCAAGAGTGGCATTTGTTAGGACTATTTAACGAATAAAATTAAGCTTTTTACTCACAAATCATTGTTTAAGTATGGTTATTTTAAAATATTTATATATTTAATGTAAACGGCGATGTTTGAAAACAAATCAGAAATGTGAGGATATGTTCATTCACTGCTGCTTGATTATATTATTTATTGCCAAATAAGATCGCAATATTGTAAGAGTGCACCCAAGTGGAGAATAATGAAACACATCAAATTATATATCATAATCAACATTACAGGTTATTCATTTTTTTTAGTAAACAACTCAGTAAAATCAAGGAATCGTTTCATTATTTGCTATATCCAATGTATTTGTTGGAGAAAATTATGATTTGACCTGTTCAGAACATTAAAAAGGAGGAGCTTTCTTTATCATAAAAGCAGGAGCTGATAAGAGAAATCGATAAAAAGAGCGAGTGAAACACGACTGTCATTGGTTGTAAAACAACATTCATTGAAACGTGATTTGTCGTCATTGACTAGCATTTGTGGTATGAGTTAAATAGCCAAATCTAACATTCATGCTAAAATAATCGGCTCATTAAATTGTTTTATATCATTCGCTATTTTCCATGGACAGAATTGCTCATATTCTTTTCTTGTATATTTCCTTCGATTTAGTTGGTATTAATTCTTCCATTGGTTTATTGTCTTTTTCAGATATTTATTTTGGTAGTAAAAAATATTAATCAAGTCTTGTTCCATGATTGATAGGGGGATTACAACAGTTTCTCCCTCCATGATTGATAACACTGGGGAACAAAAAAATATTTTTTTCTTGGTGCCTGAAATTTTCACCTGATTCTGGGTATTTCGGCACTGCTGATTCCAAAAATGTCATCCATTTTGTTGCAGCAGCTCTAGTTTGCAAGATATTGATGATACTGCTCTTATGTACCACCATTGTAAATCGATTGTTTGCATAATACTAATTGATTAATCCAAGTTATATTCATGTTGTTGTTGCCGTTTGCATATGTAATTTTACTAATTTGACAATTGTTTATCCTTTTTCTAGACTGACATGGCTTCAACACGAAGAAAATGCGTGAATAATCCTGATGTGTTTTGTTTCATCTGTGGGGAGTACACATTCACTCAACAAAGAAAACCTATAACTGACTTTGTAAGAAGAGCTTATTTGGCCTATTTCAAAGTACAACTGGGAGATCAAGATAAGCCTTGGGCACCTCACATTGTATGTAAAACGTGCACAGAGCATCTACGACAATGGACAAATGGGAAACGGAAATGCTTGAAATTTGGGGAACCAATGATCTGGCGAGAACAAATTAACCATAGTGATGACTGCTATTTTTGTTCAGTCAATGTAAAGGGCATCAATAGCAAAAACCGGAATAGATGGGTATATCCCAATCTACGCTCCGCAAGACGCCCTGTTCCACATTCAGAGGAGATACCTGTTCCAATTTTTACCAGTCTTCCAGAGTCACCAGAAGAAGAGGATGATTCAACTGAAAGCTATTCTGAGGGAAATGACAGCGATTTCCCAGGACCTTCATCAGTTTTCATCCGGTTTTAGTCAAGCGGAACTGAACGACCTCATAAGGGATCTAAGTCTTCCAAAGAAGTCATCTGAGTTGTTAGCTTCCAGGCTGGCAGAGAAACAATGTCTGTTACCGGGAACAAAGGTCACAGTCTATCGCAAAAGAGAAACAGACTTCCTGCCATTCTTCACAGTAGAAAATCAATTTGTTTTTTGTATGAATGTTGAAGGACTGTTAATGAAGCTGGGTGTAAGAAAATACACACCAAGTGAATGGCGGTTATTTATAGATAGCTCCAAACGCAGCCTAAAATGTGTTCTTTTGCATAATGGGAACATATACAGGTCAATCCCAATTGGTCACTCAGTTTCTATGCGTGAAAATCAACATACAATAGCTACAGTGCTAGAGAAGATCTCTTACCGTGATCACCAATGGGTAATGTGTGTCGATCTCAAGATGGTGAATTTTCTTCTAGGACAACAAGGTGGGTACACCAAATACCCATGCTTTATATGTTTATGGGACTCTAGAGCCAAAGATCAACATTGGGTGAGAAGGCATTGGCCTCTTAGAGAAAGCATGACCGTTGGAGAAAAAACATCGTTGCAGAACCTTTGGTTGACAGAAACAACATCATCTTGCCACCACTGCATATTAAACTTGGTTTAATGAAACAGTTCATCAAGGCGTTGAATAGAGATGGAACATGTTTTGGCTACATATGTACAAAATTTCCTGCACTGAGTAAGGAAAAAAAAAGCAGGTATATTTGGATGGACCACAAATCCGCCAACTTATTAATGACCATCAATTTCAAGACTCAATGAATGAAACTGAAGCAGCCGCATGGTCTTCGTTCTGTATGGTAGTGAAGAATTTCCTTGGAAACTATAAGTCTCCTAATAGTGATGAACTAGTGGAGAATATGCTCACTGCTTTTTGTGCACTAGGTTGTAACATGAGCATCAAATTACACTACCTACACAGTCATTTGGATCGATTTCCAGACAATCTTGGAGATGTAAGTGAGGAACAGGGTGAGCGTTTTCACCAGGAATTAAGTACAATGGAAGAAAGGTATCGTGGACGGTGGGATATACATATGATGGCGGACTACTGTTGGAGCATCCACCGAGAATGTCCAAGATCATTGCATCGAGGAAATCACAGAAACGGGGATTCTGCGACCTGATGGAGGAAAATTAATGATTCTAACGAGACTAATGTGTAAATAAATTATGGTAGTTATATAGATACAGTTGTTTCATGAAAAAGAAAGTATTTGTCTTTTGTATTTAATTGTATGCGAGTAATATAGTTGTATATGTGGACCAGTATTTTTGAACTGGTATATAATTTGAATAAACTCTATCTCAAAAACTAGAGCTGATAGGACGAAACTGAAATCATCTTTGGAATCAGTGACCCAAATATACCCATAAATAGGTGAAAACATTAAGGCACCAAAATCACTGTTCCCCAGTGTAAGAGTCTTCTAGCTTCTCCAGCGGGAGGCTCCGATGACGGGCGTTGTTTATAAATCTCAACAGTACGTAGTAAACCCTATTTATTTATGTATGATTTATTAAAATAATGAAATCCAACACATTAAATATGTTGTAAGGAATTGATTATTTTGCTTCTTCCTCCTGTCTTAATGTAAGCATTTCAACTCAATTTCAATTTTTGTAAGGGGGAAAAAAAAACAACTTATTTTGTCCTTGTAATTGTTCATGTCTATTGCGTAGGAACTGACTTTAATATCGTTAATCTTGTTTTGTTTATTTTATTATTAGCAATATTAATGCAACAAGTTTCTAGCTTTCACGCATAGAGGTAGTAGTATTAATACGTAAATTAATGAGTCATTTTTTAACATCTTACCTCATATTTTATGTTTCTTCAAAAACAGGAATTAGTTTTCGAGAGAAGGATCTCTCTCATTTTCAACCGACATTATGACTAGCCATAATGCCGGTTGAAAATGAGAGAGATCCTTCTGTGGAAAACTAGTTCCCGTGTTTGAAGAAACATAAAATATGAGGTAATATGTTAAAAAAATGACTCATTAATTTACGAATTAAGAACCACATAATGTTATTTCCCATATTTAACTATGAGTAGTAGTATTAGTTTTAACTGTCATTAACATTATTGTTATTGTTACTCTGATTGTCAGTTTGGCCAATTTTTATTATCTAATAATGCAATTGGGTCGCATTCTTCAAAAAAGAAACCAAGCCACAAGTTAACTGAACTGAGAAAATGAATTTAAAGTTAAATGTTAATTATAAAATCACAAATAAAAATAAACATTTACTTATTACTTCAACTAACAGAATATCAAACAACGAGCTTCTATTTTATGAGAAAGATGGAACTCAAACATTTTTTTAATTCTGAGATTTTACACATTTTTGTTGTTTGGTTCTTTCTGCAGACTATTTAACTCATGTCACAAATGCTAGTCAATGACCAATCACGTTTCAGTTCAATGACAGTCGTGTTTCACCTCGTTCTTTATCGATTTCTC